>JAJJHQ010006552.1:1582517-1616760 GCA_021223825.1 Drosophila ironensis
CGGGCGCAGTGACCCGCCAATGGCCCCCGCCCCGTGACAGCTAAACAAAAAAAAATATTGTATAATTATGTAAAAGTGTATAAAAAGATGGGTGGGGGAAAGGGGAACATAGGGAGCGGGAAGGGGTTGTAAAACATTTTGCACTTAAAACTATAAGTCCCCGGCAGAGAAGCGATCCATATACGAATCGACCTCCTCCTCCTCTTCCTCCTCGTCGACATCGCTGATATCCTCCAGATCTCATGAGCCCGAACACTTGCGCAGCTGCTCCTCCTCCTTCTGCAGTATGCGGATCTTCATCCTGAGCTCCTCGACGCGCAGCCGGTGCACCTCGCGCATGTACTTCAGCTCGTCCTGGGCCTTGTTCAGCTCTATGCGCTTGGCCTCCGTGGCCAGCTGCTGTTCCTTGCACCGCAGCTCAGCCTCCCGCACCTTGAAGTAGTTCATCCGCTCCTCGTAGCTGTCCGTTGCCGCTGATCCCGCTCCCCCGCCGCCGCCTCCTACTCCGACACCCACTGCGACCCCGGTCAGGCTGGTGTTGCTCACGACGGATGTGTTGGCGCCGCCGCCCGCCCCGTTGCCGGCTCCTGCATTCCCTGTGGCGGAGGCTGTGGCCACTGGGACGGGCACCGGCACCGTCGCCGAGGCCGTCACCGTTGGCAGGGTACTGAACGCGAACGTGGGCGTCGCGGCGGTCAACTGCATCTTCACCGCCGCCGCAGCGGCTGCCTGTTGTTGCGCCTGCTGCTGGGCGACCTGCTGTTGCTGCTGCACCACCACGGCGGCGGCCGCCTGCTGCTGTTGCTGCTGATGGTGCACTTGCACGGCGGCCGCCAGTTGCTGCTGCTGCGCCGCCAGCTGCTGTTGCGCCAGTTGCTGGGCCTGGGCCTGGGCTTGCGCCTGGGCCTGCGCTTGAGCCTGGGCTTGGGCCTGAGCTTGCGCTTGGGCCTGCTGCTGCTGCTGGGCCTGGTACTGGGCCAGCGTGATCTGCTGCGGCTTGATTTCGCTGATGATCTGCTGGTTGTAGCCGCCCGCGGTGATGGTGGCCATCGTGTGCTGTTGCGCCTGCGAGGGTATCGTGTGGATTTGCGTGGCTGTACCGAGCATAAAGATACGTTTAGTTGGGGGAATCCACTGTCGCTGTGTTGGAGTCTTACCGGTTGCCTCCGAGGGATGTTTGATCTGCAGGATGATCTCCTCGCCGCGCGGCCGCGCCGTCTTGAAGTGCAGCAGATCGTTGAGGGTGAGCTTCTCGGCGCTGATCTGGTCCACGTTGATCTGGTGGGTGTTGAGCATGGTGGCATTGGCCGCGGCAGCCACCGCCACTGCAGCGTTGACCTGCTGCAGCTTCTGGATCTCCGCAGCAGCCGATTGCTGCTGTTGCTGTTGCTGCTGGGCCTGGGCCTGCGCTTGAGCCTGCGCCTGAGCTTGGGCCTGGGCCTCTTGCTGCTGCTGCTGGTGGTCCATGGGATCCTCGTCGATCTCGCTGACATCGTTGGCATCCATTTCGATCTCGTCGAAGGTGTCCGCCTGGGGATTGTGCTCGGAGGCGTCGGGGCTGATCTGATACTCGGGCTCCACCTTGACGCCCTCGTGGTGCTGCTGCTGGCCCACGGCGCCGGAAACGGACACAGAGACTGAAACGGAGCTCATCTTGCCGCTGCCAGAGCTGAGATTGGAGGAGCCGCCGTCCCGGTAGGGATACTGCTTGCGGAGCCTGCCAAGGAGAGCGTTTGCTTAGCCGTCGAGCGGGGAAATGGAAATAGGGGAAATGGCTAGGGAAGGGAAAGCCAGGGAGAGGAAGACGTACCTGGAGTTGAGCCAAAACTTCTGGATCTGCTTGATGTTGCGCATGGCGCTGACGTGCGGGTGCGAGTTGAAGTCGCGGACGATCTTGTCCCAGGCCTCGCGGACGGAGTACTTGTTGCGCTGCTTCTTCCGGTGCTTGATGTCGATCACCTCCTCGTGCAGGTGGAACAGACCGTACAGCACCTCCTTCTCCTCGGCGGTGAAGCGGGGCGTCAATGGCATTTGGTTCTTGTTCCCCCCACCGCCTCCGCCGCCAACCCCTACCCCGCCGTTGGTGACCACGACGGTGGCGCCGCCGGAATTTCCCGCACCGGGATTACCGCCCTCGCCTCCCGAACCGGCACCGCCGCCGCCGACGGAACCGGAATTTGCGCCACTGGCACTGCCCTCGCCCTGGGCGGACATTGGCGCGGGAATTGGGTGCGAGTTTGTTGTGAGTGGAAAGTTGAGTTGGCTACCCCTGCTTGCTCGCCTCCCCTGCCCCGCTGCCCCTGCTGCTTCTACTGCTTCTACTGCTTTGCCCGCTTGTTGAGGGGCTTTGAGTGGAGTGGCTTGCGGAACCGGAACCAGAAGCGGAACCAGAACCAAAAGACGGAGTCGCACTTGGAGTGGGAGTGGGAAGCGAAGCCGTTATGTCTGCGCGCAGTTCGAGTGCAAAATCACTTATACACACACAGCACTCAACACTCAGCTCACACACACGGCATAGCGTGCGCGGCGTCAGTGTGAGTTTTTATTCTCTTTGGTTTTTTTTTTTTTTCTTCGTTTTGGTCGTTTCAGCGCTCTCCGCTCGTTGCGTCTTTTTTCCCCTCCCGCTCGCGCTCGCTCGCACTCATTGATGCCACCTATGAGTGTGTGTATTGTCCTATGGGAGGTATTGCACTTGGAATTCGTTTATATTGCACTTGGTTAATTGATCTGCCAGGTGGCGTTCGATTGCCTTTTAGCGCACATTATTTAGCGTTTATCGATGCAATCGCGAGGCGTTTTGTTGTCCACGGCCAGCCCGTACAAATACAACAATTTTTGGCTCAAAATTGGAAGAGTGTGGCCAGAGGCGGCGCTGGCTAGGCAGAGCCTAACGCCAAACGCCTGCGAGTGTGGCCGTTCAGCAGACAGCAACTGGTCTCACTGTTTCGAAGTTTGGAAGTGATTGGGAGTTTGGAAGTGTTTAGCTTAAAGTCCTTAATTTAAAATCATGTTTTCCGACAGCCTATCTGGTGCCATCGCGCCCGAATGTGACCCGCCTCTCGGACGACTCCGTCATGCTGCGCTGGAGCGTTCCCCAAACGGGCGGCAGCCTGGCCATCGACTTCTTCAAGGTGCAGTACCGCATGCTGGGCGACCTGACGGGCAAGGTGCCCCGGGACGCCTGGCAGACCACCAGCGAGGTGATACCCTACAACTATGGCGCCGCCTCGCCCCTCAAGCGTCCGCGGGCCCGGGAGCGCCTCCACGATCCGCAGGAGCCGAGGAATCAGCACGAATCCGGGGGAGGGCCTAAGAACTTCACCGTTTCGGTGACCGGCCTGGTGGCGGAGCGCTTCTATCGCTTCCGCATCTTCGCCGTCTACTCGAACAACGACAACAAGGAGGGCAACACCTCGCTCAAGTTCTTCCTGCAGAAGGGCGTCGCCCGGTCGCAGTTGCCGGTGCCGGAGCTGCGGGACGTGGAGAGCCTTTCGGAGTCGTCCGCCCTGCTGCGCTGGGCCCTGGGACCGGGCACGCAGTCCCAGGTGGATGGGTACTTCGCCTACTACCGGCCCGTGGAGTCGGCGGCCGAGTATCTGAAGGCCACGGTCGACGGGGGCGGAAGTCGCAGCTTCCGGATCGATTTGCTGCGCCCGGGAACCGCCTACGAGTTCAAGCTGCAGTCCTTCAACGCGGATGCGGCCTCCGAGTTCAGTGCCATACGGCAGGCCAGGACCAAGAGTGAGTATGCCCCATCCTTGAGGAGTCGAAAGAGTTACCAATCCCTGCCATTTCATGCCATTTCATGCCATTTCATGCTATTTCAGAGCCCAATGAGCCGGGAGTCGCCGCAGCGCCCACCACGCCCGTGTCCGTGCAGCAGCAGAACTCGATTTACCCGGTGATTGCAGGAGCCGCAGGCGGAGGACTCCTCCTGCTCGTGGCCACCATCGTGGTGTGCTTCTGCCTCAAGCGCAAGAATGCCCAGCCAGAGGGTACAAATACCTTGCTCTCCCCCCCTCGCAGAGCCCTGAGAGTCTAATGGTTTTCCCTCCCCCTCCCCCCTTGCAGATGAGAACAAACCGCAATTGGAGCACATTCAAGCGGACTTTGTGACCTCCGCCGTGCTGGGACACCACAAGAGCGGGGATGTGCGACGACTGAACGGAGTCATTCCTCGGATGAACATCACGCCCAATCCGCTGGCCCAGGAGACGGCCGCCGACAAGGTGAGTAGTGTGCCCCTGCCAGGGCGCCACCATACACTTTCACACAGCTTCATCCTGTTCGAAAAAACACACAAACAAGACACACAAAACACGCAAAACTTTCGCTGGTTGGTTGGTCAAAATTACGATATCACACACCGTCCCCCCTCAAATCCTAACCACCCGCCTCCACCCCCCCGGATCTATCGCTCTCGCTTTCTCTGTGCTGTTGCTGTCTCTGTCCATTTCGCTTGCTCTGTGCTCTGTGCTATGTGCTCTGTGCTCTGCTCTGCGAGATCCGCCAACTGAGCGTCCACTGTTCTAGAACCGCAACGTCATGGAGCTGCGCTTCCTGCCGCCGCTGGCAAACGGAAGCGGAACCGGAACCGCAACCGGAACGGGAACGGGAAAGGGAACGGGAAAGTTCAAGGAGACACAGACGGAGGAGACGCAAACTCCGCCAGAGCTGCACGAGGATGTGGAGGAGAAGGAGGCTGAAGAAGAGGACCTGTGCCAGGAGGATGAGGATAGCCAGAGGCCAGCGGTAGCCTCGTCCTCCTGCGAGACCCTCGAGGCCTGCGACGATGGCTTCAAGCTGGGCCTCAGTGCCACCAAGCCCACCGAACAGGAGCAGGAGCCGGTTCCGGGTGCGACTCCGGGTCCGGAGGAGGCGCCCAGCAAGCCGCTGCCGCCGCTGCCAGCCAAGAAGCAGTCGCTGCCAACAGGCGCTGCCAACAGCGCTGGCCAAGTAAGCCCATGCTCGGTGCTGCTCCCAACAGCAAGCCAACCCCCAGCCATGAATGTTTTGTCCACATGCCACTCATGCAGATCTCATCCGCCCGCCTGCCCCCGTTCACAGTTTCCCCCACAAGCTAATGGTTTGTCCTTTTCCCCAGGCCACCGTTGGACTCCACCAGAACGGCCTGCATCACGCCCAGCCGTATCATCCGCCCGGGACGCCCACACTGATGCACAAGCGTCTCGACTACCAGCAGCACCAACAGCCCCCGCCCGTGCCACCGCACTCGGCCTACTACCAGCAGGCGCCCGCCTCCCACAACCACAACCACAATCACAACCACCATCCCAATCACCAGCCCTCGCCGATGCTGGAGCGGAGTGTGAGGAGTCTGCAGCAGCAGCAGCAGCATCAGCAACAACAGCAGGCGGGCGGCTACCACCTGGAGGAGGGCACGCCCACGCCCTCGCGGATTCCCTCGTTGCGAAGGCAGAGGCGCACCTCGGGAAGCCAGCACAATAGCCACAGCAATCTCAATCTCAACCTGAGCCTGGGCCACCACAACAACAATAACAACAACCTCCCACCACATCACCAGCACCTGCACCACCACCATCCCGGGCATCCGGGCGGCCTGGTGGGCATACCCATTGTGCCGGGCAGTCCGCGGGTGCAGCGCTCGCCGATGCCCAGCCGGGCGATGATCAAGCGGACGCGACTGGGCAGCCACACGGACAATATTTCGTCGGGCAGCCTCAACAGTATTGAGGTGTGATCGTGGGGATCCCAGGGAGCAGGATCTAAAACGCTAAAGACAGTTCCACCCGCACACACAGAGGAGACGGCTTCGACTAGGAGGACATAAGGAGCGTGACTCGACGTGTATTATTATGAATATTCATAGAGCAGGCCGCTCTGCAGCATCCGATAGCTAAGCAGGCTTGTTCCCGGGGCTGCGGATTCTCGCATCCAAGACTAAATGGAGTAGGGACCCTGCCTGAAGCTCCGTTTAGCGGCTCGCAACCAATTTGGCCACGTTTTCATATGCACACCTGTGGTTGTTAAAATTAGTTGTAGAACTTTTCGGTTGATATCCGCTTTAATCGGTGGCCCAGGTTGGTTGGCATGCAAACGGAGCTGTTAGTGGGCCTGTTAGTCAATAGAGTTATTAATATTAACCCTTTTTTTTTTTTATTTGTAATCCTACTGATTGTTCTGTGCATCAAAATGCAGCATCTCGGTTAAGACTCGGCGTAGTTACGTTAGCATAGTGTTATTTATTTATTGCCCGCGACTCGAATTGATTAGTTGAATTAGTTGGTAGGCTCCTCGTAGACGTAGACGTAGACGTAGACTGTAGTATTAGCGTACTAGCTGTAAGCAAGCGTACTAGCTGTAAGCCCTAACTCGCTGCGAATTGGCGAATTGTGACTAAAATCACCCGCACCCTTCGTACTTCTCACACCGCTCATGAACACATCCTGGAATCTAGTTTTAAGTTCAGTTGTAAACACGAAAATGTCACTTTTTTTTGAATAAAAAGATTGTATTTTAAGGATTTCAGGTTATTTTATTTGACTTGTTTGAGGGGGGGGGCTATGCTCGATTTTTTTTTTCGGAATAACGGTTAATTTTGTACGCCGAAATGTGGTTTTGGGCCCAATGCTTGTCAAACTGTAAAATTTACCTAAACTAAGTCCAGTACTTGTCAAACTGTAAAATGGTTTAGAGTGAGTTCAGTTCCTGTCAAACTGTAAAATTTACATAAACTAAGTCCAGTAGTTGTCAAACTGTAAAAGGATTTAGACTAGACACAGTCCTTCTAAAACTGCGAAAATGGCTAACGTGGGCACAGTCAATGTAAAACTGTTTTACCCGTTTCCCAATATACAAACCCCTGCACCTGCGAACACGGTTATTTATGGACACAGTCAATTTAAAACTGTTTTAACCGTTTCCCAATACACAAACCACGTGCTCAAAATATTGATGCTGCAGCCCTGGTTTAAGCCCCCATCACGGCAACGCGGCGTTAACTCCACGCCGATTGGCAACGCGCCGCAACAGCTGTTTATCCCCCAGTGCGCTGAAATAACATTTATTTTTATTTACGCGTTTCTTGTGTTTTATAACACAAAACTTCCGACAAGAAGAACCCCATCCTGCTACCCAAGAAGCAGCAATAGCACACGATATCTGCAGCTTGAAAGTGAATGGAAAAGGCCAATAAATCACAATGAACTTCCTGCGACAAACTTTCGGCATTACGAAACAATTGACATCGCAAGGTAAGTTTTCGGCAAATTGATATCCCAACTCATGCTTCCTGTTGTTTCTAGCCATCCGATGAACTTCCAACCCTTTGCCGCAGTTTATCCAAAATCGGAAAGAGTTTTTGTTATTGTTCCAATCGCCGCGTGGCCGTTGCACTTTTGTGTGTGAATATTTTCACAGGCCCTTTCACATGGCCGGTCGGTCGGTCGTTCCGTCTGTCCGTCGTTCCGTCGTTCCGTCGATCGGTCGATCGGTCGATCACTTTGGAGCAGCTTGTCGGAATGCGGCTTTTAATTGAAAAAACCCACGCACAATGGAAAACCTGTCAAAAAGCGCAGAACGCAAACAATTGACACAAAAAGGATACAGAGCAGTTCGCAACTCACCGGTTCGCAGGTGTCCTGTCCGGCTTTGTTTGTGCGTGTCCATCCATTGTTTCTCCCTTTTGTGTGTTGGCCACTCTCGCTCGCCCTTCCTTTTTGCATATGGAAATTATTACCTGGATGGATGCGTGTGTGGCATTTTATAATTAAAACCAATGCATTTTGGCCCTGCTTCTTTGTCCGCCAAAGGCTTGAAATCGAGGATCGGCAATCGATGGCTGGACATTTGCGCATGCGCGTCATTTGGCTGCAATTACGGCCGGGTCATGCATTCGCATTCCTTGCATTATTCTGCCGATTTTCACAGAGATTAGCCACAACAATGGCCCAACAATCGATCGCTTGGCCGGCCGGTCACAGCGGGCATTGTCAATCACCCGATTGTCGTCCCCCGGGCTGACCCTTTGTCCTCGTTTGGGTACAGTTGTGCGCCGGGTTGGATGGGAACCGCAATTGCAAAATATGAAATTATTTTCGGGGGCCAGGCCCCTCAAAATCTGCTCGCCAGTTGCTATTGTTTATGGTATTGATATTGCCATCATCTTGTTCCTAAACAGTTGAATTGCTTGCAAATATTTGCTGCCTAGTCTTTTTAATGGTCTATCTATCAAATTGTTTCTGAAAAGTGCTTCTTAGACCTTCAATCTTGGTAATTGAATTGCCTCCGAGCATTTTATTCTGCCACTCTAGTCTTTGTAATTTTACCTAATATATATAAAAGGTTCCTGCCTTAGTTTTTGTTCACTAGTTAATTAAGTTGCATATAGGCTATTACTTATATAAACTATTGGTTTCAAGTCGGTGGACAATATTTCTCAAGAGCGTTTAGTTTTATCGCGTTAATTATGGCAATTGAAAGCAACTTTTTACTATACCTCTAATTCCAATCATATTAAAACGCGATTATGGCAGCGTAAACTCTATATTCTACAATTATTAAAAAAGGCTTAAAAAGGTTTGAAATTTAAGAGCAACTATGTCAAGATCTTTAGATCTTTACCTTTATATCACCCACTTTCAGTCGTAAATCCCACCCAATATTGCAGCAAACTCACCCGCTCACTGGCCACTGCTTTCTTGTTTCTTGCAGCCATCCAGACCGGCTTCCAGACGTTCAGCGCCCTGAGGGGTATGGCCTCCCTGCAACAGATGCACCGCACCGGGCCGCACATCAAGAAGCGTCCGCCACGCCAGCCGCTGGACGGGAAGCCCTTCGCCAAGGGCGTTGTGCTTAAGACGCTGATCAAAAAGCCAAAGAAACCGAACTCGGCTAACCGGAAATGCGTACTGGTGCGGCTCTCCACCGGCAAGGAGATGGTGGCCTACATCCCCGGCATCGGTCACAACCTGCAGGAGCACAACATCGTCCTGTGCCGCGTGGGACGACTGCAGGATGTGCCCGGCGTGAAGCTGAAGGCGGTGCGCGGAGTCTACGACTTGGCGCACGTCGTCAAGAAGAACCAGTAGTGGCTGCTAGCGTAGTGTCTGTCCAATTGAGCCTTACTTATTATTTTCCATCTCGATGTTATTGAACCAAACTAAAGAGCATAGACAAAATGCCCGTTGAACCTTCGGTTGTTTGTTTTTTAGGGAAAATTACGCAGCTCAGCCGGGGATTAGCAACAAGTGAACTGGAGGATCGATCCGTCTGCTGCCAACCTGCACACTCATCCTGCCGAGTCCTCGTAATCTTAAGTCAACAGGACGTCACGTCACTTCCTCCCCTCCCACCGTTGATCTTCCACCTAAAATGCCTGAAAGGAAGGGAAAAAGGTTTTAACAGCATTTTTACGCTTTAGCTGGCTAAGCCCTTTTGCCGGAATCTTGTTGTCCACATTGCCAGTCAGTCGCTTGCTTTTTAACGGAATTGCCAAATTTTCTGCCAAATAATCGTTAGTTGAAAGGGGCGTCTCCCGGCCCCGCCCGCCCTTCACAGTTCCCTGGGCGCAGTGGGAAGCCGGCGATAATTGAGAATTTCAATGGAAACCCCGAGTAGCAGTAGTTGCGCTGGCCCGAAATTAGCTTGCACAAGAAGGACGAAAAGGATGTGGATGTGATGCAAGAACCTGCCAAGCGGCGAACAGATTTGTCTCTAAGCTTTACAGAAGAAAGCCTCAAGTTGCAAGGCGATGGATCCAAATGGGAGAGTCATACATACCATGTACCTTTCTACTTTATCAAGCATTTTTATACCCGGTTCTTAAAAAGAACAAGGGTATATTGAATTCGTACGGATGTATGTAACCGGGAGAAGGAAGCTTTTCCGACCCTATAAAATATATTCTTGATCAGCATCAATAGCCGAGTCGAACTAGCCATTTGTCCGTCCGTCCGTCCGTCCGTCTGTCCGAATGAACGCTTAGATTTTTGAAACTATAATAGATAGAGAAAAAGTAATTACATATTGATAATTGTGTGACACTGTAGAGGTATTAAATTTGGACCGTACATTGGTAGGGCCATTTTATATCTGTGTTGCGAAGCCTATTATATTCAGATTGCCAAATCGAGGCACTCGCCTAAAATCGTTCTTACTTGTTTTAGTCGAGGCGAAATGTATGCATTCAGATTAGCATAAGGATGTAAAAGTTCCAAATCTGTTTTTTACAAAAAATTTCCAAGAACGGCACAAATCATAGGCCCTTAAAATAATATCCTTGACTTGCAGGAGAGTTAAATAACATGCAAATGACCAAAATACGAAGCAAGTTCAAAGTTATCCAATTAGTTTAAAATAAATTCGAATAAACCCATCAACCTCGTCGTGTAAACGCATTGGCAGGGATTATAGGCCGCCGAAAGTGACCCCGGTTGACATTTTGCCATCCAACGGTTTTGTCGGTGGCGATCAAAGGGTCCGGTCCTGGGACTGACCAGCGCAGGAAGCACCGTTAACCCGTCCGCCCAGGAAGAGGACCCGAAACAGTTAGACAAACAGGACGAAGGATCCGCTCGGCAAGCCGTTTCATGTGCGCCGACCACGACGAGCGCTATGGATGACATTCGGGTGACCGCAGCCAGGTCCGCTTCCTCTCTGGCCGCCAGACAGAGTGTCAACAAAGATGCCAGGACCTCTCGGAGAGTGCTGGGACTCTGGTGCCTGATTGAGCCATTATGACAGGGAACAGGCAGCCGCCTTTGTCTTAGCAACGTTCTTCGGGCACCTCTTGTCAATATGATTGGGTGCTTCGTGCTGCCTCCTGGTTTTCTGCTGAGTCAAGTTGTCCAACATTAAGGAGGTGCGGCCAAGTGTGACAGGACGACGCACCTTTGTTTGCCAGCGTGCATAATTTTTATCAATAAATGCCCCATTGTCCGGCCGCACATACGAGCAGTAGGACCGCTCATAATCGTCCTGCTTCCGTTGAATTTGAGTCGTCTTTTTTTTTTTTTTTGAGGACATTGGCTACCTCTTTGGCTTTCTTCAGTCACCAGTCTTCTGTCGCATTGATTCTGTGCCAATTTTTTGTGCCTCGTAATAACTGTAAAATTTGGCCAATGAAAAATGACTCCGTCGTGCCGGACATTTGTGGACAATCATCGAGGTGTTCACACGTCTGCGGCGGCTTTCGGCCAAAAATGAGTTGGCAAAACACCTGGGAACATCACCACATCGCACGGAAAAGTTTTGTATCTCAAACGAATTGTCCGATGCTAATCGCTGATGGTTTTTTGCCAGTTTTTCGGACACTTTCTTTTTGTCTCCTCGGAGTCTAAGACGTCGTAGGGTTTTGTCTTTGTGCCTGCTAAAATTGCGGTCATTATGCGCAGATTTCTGTGAAATTGCAGTTTCCCATGCCAATGGGTCTGCGGTGGAAAAGTCTCTTTTTGTAATGCAAAAACAATCGACTATGCAAGTGTTGCATTTCTAGATTTCTAGATAATGAATCATTGAATCGGGTACATCAAAATGCATACGTTAATTTCTTTATTAATTAAAATATACATAGATATGTATTCTAGCAATATTATATCCGAATATATCCGAATAAAAGGAAATTGTACACGTCACAGAATTTGGAGTTTTCCAGGGGTGAAGATAGATATTGGCTATACAAATGGAATATCCAAATGGAATATAGCGTTAGATATTTGAAGTATTTGAAGTGTGTGGGTGCAAAGGGATGACCGCAACACATTTTCGCTATTTGCGCGAGAGTTGATCTTCGCAACGGAATGATTTTAGGAACACAAATAGTTATGTATTCTACGAATATTATATCCGAATTCTATGTTTCTAATTTGAAAATTGTACAGGCCAAAGAATTTCGCGGTTTGCTTGCCTGCAGGAGGACCTCCTCGGACTTTAAAAACAAACTTGTGATGAACTGGTATCCCCGAAATCAGAATATGCAATTATTTGTTGCCGAGTAGATACTCGTATTATATTTCCCAAGATGTTGGCGTTTATACGGACAAACGGACAGACGGACAAGGCCATATCAACTCGGCTGTTGATGGTGATCAAGAACATATATACTTTAAGGGGTCGCAGACCATTCCTTCTCCCTGTTACATACCTTTGCACGAATTCAATATACCCTAAAAAGCGAACTTATTCAAGTCTAGTAAACATTTCTTTGGTATTTTAATTTTTCCTCAAACATCGATTAATACGAAATTTCTAAATTGAATTTACAAAATTGTAAATTCTTTAGCAAATTCCTAATTTCTTTTAAATGTAAAAAATGGTTGAAAGCAACACGAAATTTACTCAAGAATTTCTAATCCACTAAATGTTATAATCAAAAACACAACTTGTGTTCTATAATCGAAACAAATGTTTCATAAACAGGAATTTCTACACCAACACTTTGTTTCAAAATATTTAGCATTGCAATACTTCTGCAACCTTAAAGATTGAGAGCAATATGCTCTGCAAAAGTTCATTCAGCACTTATGTTAACCCTCCAAGACTGTTGGTTTTTATTGTCCTGTCTGTGTTTTAATTTCTGACAAGTTTTGTGGTCGGCAGGCTACGGAGTTGCCTGTGCCTTTTGACCGAACCCCCCCGGATTGGGAGGATGTGGCAGGACCCTTATCCAATCGATGCTGTCACTTGCCCGTTTCGCCTCGGACTCTGGAAAGTGAAACGAGGCCTGGCGGGGGCGGCTCAGAAAATTATCGAGCGAAACAGGGTGGCAGCTTGACCGGAGAAATTGCCAAACATTTTATTTAATCATGGACACGTGTTCCCCGGGAAAAGGGGGAAGGGTTGAAGCTGCCAAAGGGGGATGACAACCGCAGAGACGGGTACACCACCACCATTCCGCTCCATTTGAAGCTACAACCCTTGTGCAACCCTTGCGTGATGTGAATCTCGTAATCCCGGCCAAAATGGCGCGGCGAAAAACCTCGGCGATTTCCCAATAAAAATGGTTCCGCCGGGAGATCGCCGGTCCTGGAAGATCGCAGGGATCTTCGACGGATCAGCAAGGAACTGCCTAATTGGCACCTTGTTTGCCCGGCTATCCATTGTGCCCATTCTCCGGGAAACAATCGAGATGTCAAGTGTGAGTCAAATAATGATGCATAACCCCGGGCCCGAGATGCTGCAACCGAGATTATCCCTTGGAAACATCATAATTTTCTTGTAATCGATGGCCACAAAAAGGTGAAGAGACCAAGGTCTGAGATATAACTCCGAAAGCAGATTGGGCTGAGCAAAAAACGAGGCAAACAAGAATCGACGGGCGGGCCCAACCGCACAAAGGACGATCGTCTGCGTTCTTCGCACTCGCTCTCCTTTCCTCAGCCGCACTCGACGATCCTGCCGATCCTGTCGATCCTGGGCCACGTGCAGAGCACACTCCAATCACGGGCGAGAAAAAGGGCACACGATCGATCGCCAGGTGAGCAGGCGAAGGCGACGTCAATCAGTCGCTTGTCCCAGCGCGATATCCCCTATCTCCCGATCGTGATCGTCGCATTTTTATTCATATTTCATATTTCAACCCCAAAAAGGCATCGCACCGCCAATCTGATTCGCCCGCCACGGGTCTTTGTTGACATTTAGCCCGAGAAATGTGCGAAATGTGTTTGCTCATGGCCCTAATCCCCGGCCTCGAAATTGTCCCTTTTTGGGGCGTCACGATCGAGTGCCAATCCTTTTCTGCGATCGCGTCTGCCCAGCGCAAGAACAGCACGTGGCTAGTCCCGAGGATTTCCCAATACAAACGTTAAAAAAACGATAGCAATCTGCAAGGATCTTGGAGGCAGCAATCGAAAATTCCCCAAAATTAAGAGGTATTTTACGTCTTGCCTATAACTTTTGTCTTATCGGTTTGGGAATTATTTTTTTACTAAAGAAATCATTTAAATTATTTAAATGTTTTGCAAACAATATAGGAATTTAATTATTACGATTTTTTGGGAAACAAAACGGATATGCTGCAATTTCTGTACCCATATTTATGAAGGAAATATCTATAATATTGTTGGTAAATGTTATAGTATGAACAATTTATAACCATTTGGGTTACTCAGAGATATATATAATATATATATTAGGCAATTTGGAAGTATTACATTTCGGACAAATTTTAACTTTGGTAATATATAATAAAACACTTTAAAATTTTCAAAAACTTTTCTTCTAACAGTTTTCTTTAGATTTTAGAGTATTACACTTCTATTGTAGGGACGCTGTTTTACCATAATACAATTATATATCTTATTGCATTACTTCTATAAGTGGTCGTGAAACTTTATAACTTTAATTTGTATTTTAAACACAAGACTTTAATGATAGCTCATTTTTATGCATTTTGTGGCTCCTCCGATTGCTATTCAATAACGAATTGTTACAAAAAAATTAACCAATAGTTGGTATTAAAAATATCAGTAAAATCAGTAAATCGTTTAAAGTATGTTATTGATAAAGATCTTCCACAAATATATTGCCTTTAAAACTTAAGGAACTTTAACCTTTAGAAGGTTGTATTAAATATGAATATGGCAATTGAAATTTCTAATTTTCGTAACCAAAAAAACACATAAAAACTGAAAGATTTAAAGTTGTTTTTAGGCGAGTCTATAAAAATAAACATGGAAAGAATCTCGTGGACAAAAAAGAAATAGATGGTCAACATATTCAGGGCAGAACCTGAATCAATCGCCTTGTACGAGTATTTGGGCGGTGCAATGGGGTCGAAAGTCAAGCTGGGCGAAAGCCCGCTGGATGGACTACTGAGCAGATATTCTGGGGATCAGGGATCGAACGGCGAAATGGGATCATCGGAGGCACTGCTAGCTTTAGTGGGCATGACCAGTGGCTTCCAGCGGCTCCTGCTCCGGCTACCTAGGCGCTCTAGCCCCGGGGATCTACCTTTCATCGGCGGATGATCCCGGTGGTGACCCAGTTTCGAGTTGCCAGTGGCCGATCGAGGGACCCGGCTGTTGCACTCAAGTGATCTCTCAATTGACCTAACAATTGGGCTAAGCACGGCGATCAGTGCGCTCAGAGTGGGCCGGGAAATTGGAAAATCTGGGGATCTAGCCATCTAATCTTATGGATTTACGTGAAACTTTTGCAATCGAACTATTTGGCAATATACGAGCAGAGCCGCTCGGCATTGGCCTAATCTGATCGCTGATCAGGCCACTGATCCGGGCTCGCTCCCCGCCGCACCATGGACTACTTACTCTACTTCTCGTGAGATTAAATTAAATTGTGTTGCATGGCAATGGGCAGGAGGGAGTGGGCATGGCCGGCCACTCTAAATCCCCCCGGATCCGGCTGCCTAATCCTTTCGCTCGCCCACAGGCCAGGGCACTGCACTGCACTGCTCTGCACTGCAATGCTCTCAATTCCGGCTACCTGGGCGCGGCCACTGATCCTCCGAGGACATGTTACACGCAATCGCCTCGCTACACACGAATTAACCTGATTAAAATTGTATTTTTCCCAAATTTATGGGATTAAGTTCCGTTCAAGTTCCTTTAACTCGTTTAAGCTACCGGATTTACATGCATTTCAAGTGCTCACTGCCCGCGGCCCGTTCAGGTCCTTTCTGTCTTCCCTTCGTCCTGTGAGCCCTGTGAGCCCTGCGAGCCCGAGAGCCGTGAGCCGATTTTTATTGGGCTGGCTTAATTAGCACAATTGTTTACAAAATTTACCTTTCGTCATGCTGCGAAACGAAGCAGAGACTGGGCCGGGGACTCGGTCGTTGCAAATGCAGACGATCAGCCAGGATTCTTCCTGGAGATCCTGTGTGAAATCCACGGCACGCACACGCCCACAGCTCGCCGTGGGCTCAACTCCTCAAACGTCGAGCGTTTCGAGCTCAGAGTTTCGGCCCAGAGTTCAGCAACAATTTAGAGCAGAATGTAATGTGTAATGTGCTATGTGCTGCTCCTCCTATTCAAATTCCATTTAAAAATTAGTCTAATCCAGACTAAGTGATCCTGGCATCTTCTCACGCAATTTGCCAGGACCCTGGAATTTCCGGCTTCCTCAAAATCCTCTTTGCATTTGCTCAACTTTATTTACAATATCAGAAAATTAAACTAGCTAATTAAACTAGCAAAATATAGTTACACAGGAAAGCCAAAAAACAACAGAAATTGTAGAATAAAAGTTAAAAATAATAACAAGCAAATGTAGTTTAAGGAACTCTAACCAAAACAAGTAGGAGCGCTGTACTCGAGATTTCAATCGTTATTTATTATCCGATATTTTGGAGATATTGTAAAATGTGTGGAAAAAATAATTTTCTGTGGAAAACACGAAGGCGCTAAGGGGCGTGGCAAAAATTTTAAATATACTCGATCTACACACACATATAATGCAGCTCTTTCCATCTCGGAGAACTACGTGTTTATATATACAGATGGACGGACGGACGGACAGACGGACATGCCTAGATCGGCTCGGTTGTTGATGCTGATCAAGAATCCCTTCTCCCTGTTAGCTACATTTGCGGTATACAAACTTAATATACCATTTGATCCTCAAGGTAAGTGGTATAAAAATGTGAACAGAACAGTCTGCAAGTTTAGAGTTTTTACAGAAATTATGAACTCCTTTTTAAAAATCTATAAATCATAAAATACCGTGTACTGCTTGTTCTTTAACTCCTAAATTAAAACAACACACTCTTTGTAATAGGAAACTCATTGTAATAAGTCAAATCACAAATTTAAATTACTCATAACTGAAGGTTCCTCTAAGCCGAAAAGCAATAAATTGTAAAAACAATTCCTAATCTGATCCAACTTGTTGGACGGCTGCTGCCTTTCTAAATATTTTTGTATCACCACATTTCGAAAGTTACATTTGCATTCATATTTTTTTAAGGCCATTTTCAAAACAGTTAAGAATGTGTCACTGCTGGGGATATCTTGAGTGACCTCAACTTCCGCTGGGCAGCTGCGACGAAGGCCCAAGAGGCGGCACTCCTCATAATAAATTCTAGACCTACTCCTTGCATTGGCGCCTGGACCCGATCCTCTTGTGGTTTCCATATACACACACCAATATCGGCGGTGGGTTCCCGGGAAGACGACGATATAAATTTTGTGTTAAGCAAATAAAAACAAATATTTATGTGTAAAAACAAACCCCAGACGAGCCAGAGGCCTGTTGGTCATAGAAAAACAATCGGGCGGCCGAGCAGGAACACGTGCCCACTTATTATGTTTTCGTTTGGGACGCTCGGAGGTTCGAATGGTCGAATATTAGGACCTTACCCCATTCATGTTTGTGGTTGGAAAAACAAAAACGCAAGTCAAGGCGTACGAGTTGCACTTTTCCCGACATAAACTTGCAATATGTTGGGCATTAGCCGGACTCCCGAGTCAGAGCAACTGCAGTCCCTCCGGCAATCCGGCAATCCAGCCATCTAGCAATCCCCTTCCAGATCCGATCCCAATCCCAGTCACAATCCCAATCCCGATTCCATGCCTATTTATACGTTTATTTTCTAGCCATTCAGCAAGGCGCACGCGTGCGTTGACGCCCCCTCGAGATTAATAAGGATATCCTCTGTGCGATGTGCGATGTGCGATTTTGCGGCGTTTGTGTTTATTCTGCTGCTGGCACAGCGACCGAGAATCCTGCCGAGTCCTGAAACTCGAATCCTTTCGCCCTGGCCATGGGCATGAGCTGGCCACATGTGTCCCGTTTTCCAGCTGCTGACCACACTACTGGACACCGGGGACACCGAGCAGCATTCAGAATGCAGAATGCAGAAGGAGGCCTCATTAGGCGACGACTGCCCTTCCACTTAACCATGAGTCGGCTGTTTCAGCATCTTTGATAAATTAACCGGGAACTGGAGGGAACAAAGCGAGTGTCCTTTGGCTCGTGTGATAGCTCATGGAGCTGCTGCCTTTTTATACGAAAGGTTCTTTCAAGTGTGAGTCATAGAAGCAGGGACTTTATGCAAAAGCATGATTGCGTCGAATTTTGATCAAACACGGTTTGCGGTAAGAATCTCGAATCATTGTTAGATACTTTTTAAAGAAATTCAGCTTGAAGCTAAGGTATCTCTAGGAACATATCAAACTAAAAAGAATTATCAATAGGCCTGCAGAAAAAACAATCCAGATCTATCAATTAATTCAGGTAATACCCAATCTATTATTTAGGGAACCTTCAAATTCAAAGGGAATCACTATTCTAGAATCTTGGTTTGTCAAAAACCAAGAAAATTAAACTTGTTAAGTTGCTTAACCAGTAATAACAATCCATATCGGTATAAAAAATGAAGCAAACCCCAAAATAGCATTTAAGTACAAAGGGAATTTAAATTCCAGAACCTTGGTTTGCCAGAAATACATAAAAAATAAAAATTTGTAAGTTGCTTAGGCATTCAAATATGGAAATCATCATCCATATGGAAGCCCATAAGCTCATAAAACTTAAAAATATATAAATCAGCCAAAAACCTCATCGTAAATACCACAGCAAACGGAAATCTTTTACTTGGCAAACTTAAGTAACTTGGTTCGCACAGAATCCAAGAAGGGTAAATTTGTACACCCCGCTTAATTGTTTAAAAATACACATTGTATGGCAAATTGAAACCCCGGAACCCACGGCAACCTCTTAATAGGTTAAGTTTGAAACCGTTTAGCTTGCCACACTCCTCCCGAAGATGAAGGGATCAGGCCACGCAGGACACTTTCTTTGGGCGGTTTCCCGGGAAACGCTCCGGCCAACAATTAGTGAACGAAAGTCGTGTGGCTCGTGCACCGAAACAATTCCTCAGCCAGAGGTCCATGCCCATGTCCAGTCCAGGGTCCTGCATCCTAATTATGCGCCGAAAAATTGAGCGCCTCAAATTACACGCCGGACACAAAAACGCAACATGAGCCATCGGGAGAAATGGTGAACGCTAATGGAGAAATGCAAATGCCAATGCAAATGCCATTCGGGGTTAATTAATCACGGCAACTTGTGGCAAATTGTGTGTGCAAGCGGGGAGCCCTGGACCGGAACCGAGGATCATTAGCCGGTTGGGACACATTCGGTTTATAGCTAAGATGGCGTGGCATATGTGAGAGCTGGCTCCTTTGTTGGGAAACCATAACCCCCGGACTAATGGTCTCCGCTGACAGGCGGGACAATAAGGTCATGGGACCATACTATACTCGTACTATACGTAAATGTGAGGAGCAGATTTCGTTTTCTATTTCGATTTTTGTGGAAGGGTCATCTATACGTATGCTAGGTCCCATTCCCGGGAGAACTCTTTTCGCTTACGCTCCAGTGATCTCTATTTGGCAAACAGCCTTCCGATAATGACAAAAAGATAATCAAGGCAAAGGGCAGGACAGGAAGTGACCCGACTTGATCTGCTTTCTTCCCGGATCTCGAGCTCAATCCACGATCCTCGATTCCGCTTCGCTTCCACTTGTCTGGCCACAAAATTGAGGTCGAGGCTGAGATTGAGGTTGAGGTTGAGGTTGAGTTGCTGACTGGAGAGATAATCTTATAATATTACAATGCACGGGCCAATCTTCTCGGGTTTCGCTTGCCAAAATATTGTCAGTATCGGTGACAAAGCGAGGCTGCTGGCTCTCGAGGCTAAATCGATTCCAGTAGGCAACCCCATTTCGAGCTCCCATAATTGCTTAAGGAGGACTGTATTTTTACCTCTCGCCCCCCGCCCGAGAAAACTCCAATTTCACCCTGCAAATAGAAGGGGGTGGTCGCACAATTGTGGGAAATTGCCAAAAGTGACCACAGCAGCGGTCAGTATTGCGGTTGATCCAACTCCAACTCCAACTCCATCTCCAACTCCAGCCCCGACTCCCAGGCGTTTGTAATCAACGTCAACCCACCGCCATCCGGCTTTGTTATCATTAAGCAACCGCCAGGGCGACTCCGCATCCACATCTATATCCACATCCGCATATCCGCCTGCGAACCCTTTCATTTGCGATAATGAAAATGCCCCTGGTCGCTGTCTGTCGCCTTTTATTTATTTATTAAATGCAAGAGGAGCCGGAGCCAGAGGCAGAGCCAGAGCCAGAGCCGGAGACAAGCGCTTCTTACTCCCTTCGGCTGGACAATGGGCCGGGTCAGCTGGCCGGGCAGAAGGGCGCACAGCTGTCACATTTTCCCTAAGCCCATCTCTCCCGGTCCCGGTCCCGGTCCCCGTCGCCCACTCTGCGGAATGCCATGGCATCCCCCCATCCCCTGTCATATATGGGATACATATATGAGATACAGCGCGTATCTATATACAGCAAATCCGTCCTCTGTCCTGTGGCTTTAATGAAGTTGGGTCGCCCCGAAACCCGTTTGGCCGTTTGGCTCATCCGGCGGCGAGGCAGGGGAAACAAAATGAAGTCGCACAGGGCACGGGCTCGGTGGTGGTGGTGGTTTCTGAAATCTCTGATTGGTCGCCCTTCGGTCCCCAGAACTGCTCGGGCCTCGCATTTCGATTTATTGCATTTCTTGTTTCGGAGTTTCGGAGATATCACTAAAATGGCGCAATCTGCGGCAATGGAGGCGCAATCGTAATATGGCGATGCGTTTGGTAATATCAAATGAAGTGTTTGCAAGGTATTTCAGTGGACTTCGCAGTCCGCTTTTGAATGCCACTTGTTTGTTAGGTTCTTTTGAAAATTCTAAATATTTACATCATGAAAAAATCACTTTAAAAAGGCATTTAAGATTCCTTTTTTGTGGTTACCAAAGGGGAGACCATATGGGTTTGGTGAAAGGATCAAGGACTAAGTTTATAAGTGATCTTTATAGCCTCACTAATTAGAACGAGATATATTAAAAACTATTTTAAGTTGAGCATCCCAAAAACTTTTAATAAATAAGATTTGTTAATCCTATCTTCTCTGTTCTGTATTAATAACCAATTTTAATTATATTGACCAAATCAATGCATATTCAATAACCATATGAATAACAAATTTGGCCAGCGATACCTAAACATAAATTGGCAGTGGAAAAATATTAAATACTAATCCACCTACATTGAAAAGAGCATTTTTTATTGAAATAAATTTGACCAGCGACATTTAAACATTTAGAGGCGGTAGTGAAATATCAAATGATACCATATTGATAAAGATATTTCGAAGTACTGAAGGCATAGTCTGGGGACTTGATTACTATTATTATTCTATTCAGAAGAAATTTTGCACTTGAATCCCAATCGTTATTTAGCAATTAATACCAGATAGTGGATATGGCAACCCCGATTATTTGGCATGAAAAATGCGAGGCCATTTGCTGACGCAACCTTCTGTGGGCTCAGCAAAATCCACGTCACTTGTACTGGCAAAGTCACAGGAATCCAATTCCGATCCCGGCTTAACCGCGTGGAGGAGACTTAGGGAACGGGCATTGGGATCGGGATAGGGATCGGGATCGGGACACTTGTGCTTTGCGCTGTGGTAATCCCCCGATCGAGACACGCAATATTGTGTGAGATTAACTTGAGGCAGCCAGATAGTCATAGTCAGGCTTAGTCCCTGTCCCAGAGTACCTGTTTGCCACTCCTACTCCTCCTCGTCCACCTCCCTGGTGAGCTTCGACAAATATTTGCACTTCACCTTCCGGGAACTGTCTGGCAGCCAGCAAAATCGTTGCAAGACCGAGAATTTGACAGAGATAAAGATGGAAATTATGAAATGATATGCTAGTCCATAATTTTGCCGGAATTTCGCCACCAGCAGCAGCAGCAGCAACAATGGGCGAGAAAAAAATAATAACTATTGCCAGAAACAGAAAAGTGGCAATAGCAATAGCAAATGGCAAATGGCACATTTTGGTGCCACCTACAAAACTCGGTTCACAAAAGGCTTAAACCGCTTAAGGACCGTTTAATCTCATGGAGGATTCGAGGATTCCAGTTGCCAGTTTTTAGTTTCATGCGAAAACGGATGGGACAAACATAAAAACTCGAGGAGTTCTCCTCGAAAATTGGCAATCCAAAAGGCACAGTGGATCTGTGGATCTATGGAACCCGGAACAAGGAACAAGGATACAAAGGGCGTGGCCAGGGCAAGGACTTTTCGTTGTTAAATGCTCATATTACGAGTGGCCAGGAGTCATCATCCCAGGACTCAGGACTCCCAGGAAAGAGTTGCTGCTGGCGGATGGCTTAGCACCTACCGAAAATTTTCAGGTTCCGGGTTTTGATTTGTATCGATTGTATCTGCGTATACGAATCTGAATCCTTGAGGGCTATGCAGATTCTGGGATCTAGATGGTGCGAACTGACAATTGACACAATTACCAACGGGAACGGGAACGGGGCACGGGAACGGGAACGGGAACCGGTCAAATCCTTAAAAACCGCTGCAATGTCATTTTGACAGCAATTGTCTGGGGCAGCACAAAGGATTTTGTGGGAGCCATTCTAACGGGGTTTCGTAGGCGGCTTTGCCCCGAACCGGAACAATGCCACAAAGTCCATAAATGAGTCCGTGAAAAGGACACTCCCCCGCCCACGCCAAAGGTGTGAAAATGCTCGAGATGCGCTTGATGGATCGAGTGGGCCCGGGAAATCCTTCAGAAAACTATAGGAAAGAAATCAAATCGAACGGTGGCGGTGTAGCAGGCTTCATAACTCTTTTTATGTGGGCTGCCGTTGATTAACTCCGAGAACCGGGGACCGGGGACCGGGAAACCCTAACGGTGCCCCTAGATCACTCGGTGGCAGCTAATCAAGAGTAAAATGCATAAAATTAAGTGAGCAATGAAAGGGGATTACTGGGAACAAGGGACGCACCGCAGTGCGTTGAGTTCCCTCCCGCTTCCGCGTTGAGTTATTAGAAACGTTTCAGATACCACAATATATATTGTATATGTACATAGTTGTTCCCAAAACGGACATAACTGTACTGGAAGCGGTTCACACACTTGCGGCTGCAGATACAACTCGCCAATACAGATACAGATGCTGAGATACAACTGTGATCTGTGGGAACAATGGGCTAAACGTTGACAGTTCATCAAAGCGAATGATGCATGCAAAATGAATATGCCATCGGTGGCCGTACTTACCCTGCAACATAGCAGTGCTAGAGTTATAGAGTTACGATCGGGCGGGGGTTACCAATCTCCGTTAGATGCACCGCAAACAAAGATTGGGTGCCTTCTGCAAGTATACGAAGATTTGCGGGAGGAATTAGAAGATGATTGCATCTGAATCTCTAAGAGCTAATTCTATGCCAAACTTCTAGGAAGTTTGTATGTAGGTGCTTAAAGAAATAAATATAATATATAATATGAATACAATTGGGAAAACTAAGATCATTATCACACATCAGCACAATCACAGATGCTGCAATATTATAACTGCCATCTAATATAATATCATATATTAATAAATTGCTTGTTAAATCTACTTATCTGTCAAAAAAAGAGTTGGTTTATAATCTGTTTAGGCTTGTGTCAACAGCAGCTAAGATTTCATAATCAAAAAATTTAATTTATCATAAAAAATCCATTGTAAATATATTATATTTCAAAATAACAAAGCTAATTACACTTCACTCAAGAAATTTAACATAGAAAAATCGAAAAGAATAACCGAGATTTTTGCTGCGAACCCGAAACAACAATTTCCTACTCCAAGTTTTCTGTGTTTCATCAAAATTTCTCTCAGTGCCGAGAGCATCTCCCACACATTTTCGAACTCATGCATGAAATGTTGCTTCTTTGATTTCGCCTTCTTGTGTGTGCCAACGAGTATTTTCCCAACCCATTTTCGAGCATTTTCCAGCGATGGGCGTGGACCGGGACACACCCCTCCCCGGGTCCTGCTGCCAGGATCCCAAGGAGCAGGCAGGAACAAGGGCCACAATGGGCATGGCGTAAGGAAGTAGCAAGTTAGTTTTGCCCATTTAAATAGCACTCGGCTCATTGAGGGCATTGTTTGGCGATTTGACGAGCATTATTCGATTGTGTCTCTGGTTTTGGGGGGTCCACTCCCACTCCCACTCCCACTCCCACCACTCCATTGGAATCTCCAATCTCTGCCCATTTGATTGATCACCGCTTATCGCAGCACATAACTCTTTACACACGCAATATCAACTGTGGTGTTCAGGTTCACTGAGCTTTGCCTGTTTGTCAAAGCCAAATGTGAGATTAGAATGTGGAATCGATCCAGTGAATCGACATTGTTGACCCGCAAAACAAAGATTATGTTTCCGATGCATATTTGTATTCATTAGAGGGACGGGAGGTCGTAATCCCTGCGCTCGTCTGGCCAAATGTCATTTGGGTAATCAAAACCGCACTAATTTCGCTGGCTGGGAAATGCAATACGATGAGGATCTCTGCGAGGAGATCTTTACGCTTCGGCGGGCGCTGGGCATGAATGAGTGAGGTGCATCAAAAGGATCCTCGGACGTTTCTTTAATTAAAGAGATGCCATAATTGAGCAGTGGCAGTGGCAGTGGCAGTGGCAGTGGCAGCCTTTGCCGGATCTGGGATTAGAGATACCATAGGATAACAATTAGCAAAAGGATTTGACGACGGAAGCTATGTGCTCATTGTGCATTTTTGTACTTAACTTGTGTCTTTTTAGTCGACAGTGAGCCAGCCGTCTGCAGTGAGAGTCCTTTTCAAGGACTTCCGTTTTGCAGGAAGTGGCTAAAAACTAATCCGCATGCGAATACCTGTTCCATGGTTTGCATATGGCTATGAAAACAAACAAGTGATCCTCCCGTTCACCAGTGTCTCGTCTCTGCATCTCCGGTTAGTCTTTTTTGCTTTTGAAGAGAGCCCTTTGTCCCGGCTCGAGGAGCACGTGTAATCCTTGCCCATTCGTTTGGCTACTTCCTTGCCGGCCACTTACTTCCTCATTAGCATCGCAGGATATCGCAGGATGTGCATAAGTCGCTGCCAGTCGTCCCGACTTGAGCTCCCTGATGGGTTTTCGTTTCGTTGCGTTTCGTTTCTTGGCCGAAAAACTAATCACACAAACATATTTGCCCGGGCAAATCTCATTTCAATGTCATTGTTACGGCAGGATGGCCGGAACAGGGAATTGTCTATATCTCATACACAGATTTCTTAGATAGTATATACTATTTGAACATTGTGATGCCCTGGCATATGCAGGAGCGAAGCGGGCTCATGCCACTCATAAACATCTCACTCTCTGGTGGGCTGAAAAATTAACCCATTATGACAAAGGACCGCGAAAGGAGTTAACGGCATTTCCACGAATCCCGGCCAGAATCCTCACCCTTTTCGCGTTTCGCCTTTCGCTTTCCCTGAGGGGGCAGGGCCATATAAGACACAACCCCTTTCAGTCAATTAGTCGCTGATTTTCTTTGTGTCACCAGCAGCGGGCCAATATAAAAAGTGCATCGGTAAATTGCAGCCACAATGAGTGGCGGGGGATTTTTATTTTTGGGCCCTCGAACCCTTTGCTTTATCTTTTTTTCGGGTCAGGTTTATGGCCGTCTAAAAAACGGCAGCGGTCCGAATATATGACCTGACGGCGACCATTTCACACGAAGCCTCCATTATGCAATAAAAACGCTGGCGAAGTTTTTTAGGCAATCGCTAATGCCGCTGCCCAGATACTACACTTTATATAGCCGCCATATAATGGCCAGCCTAGGCAGACCTATGAATACTATATGCCTGAATATTTGGCCAACCCGTTCGGCCAATTCTACCTGATTCTGTAAAAAACGCGCTCAAGGACATCGCTGAAAGGATTGCACAAATATTGCATCTTTTGGCACGGAGCAGCGAGCAGCGAGCTCATTAAAAGCAACAGCCGTTGAGGTCCTTGTTTATGGCATTCGTTTTTTGTATGTTTTTTTCTTTTCGCTGAATCTGGTTTTTACAGCGAATTCGGCAACTCTTTGGCTTCGCGACTTTTTATGGCATCTGGCTGGCTCTGGGATCGCACTTTGGGTTTCGGTTTCTGGTTTCTGGTTTCTGGTTTTCGGCTTTTGCCCGCTCGATCCTTGGCAGCAAGGACCTCGTTGCGGGAGGGCAGGTAGGACGGCCGTTGAATGAGGCATCCGCGGAATCTGCTGCGGGGATCAGGCGGAATTTTAGTTTAATCCACCATTTTTACGGTTGGATTAGCATACGGATTAGCGGATAAGTTCGCGGTTTTTTTTACTGATTACTGGATCGATCCCTCTTTTTATTTGCAAAACTCTCGCCCTGAATGGGGAGTGGGCTGTAAAAAGTGACTGAATGAATTGTTTATGGCTATCTATCCTAAATGGGTTGCACAGAAGACGCAATGAATTGATTGAATCGAGAGAGAAGGATTTGCATATACTTAATAGTACCTATGATACCTAGGGTTTGTTTGAGGATAATCAAAACCGAGGGATATATAATGTAGGAAAGTCGGGAGTTTAAGAAGAAATTCAACATATTTCTGTAAGAATGTCACCAAAACTTTCCATGGGAAACATAAAGAGGCATTCGATTGCTGTGTTTTTCATCACAATCATTCCAAAGAGACGATCAAATCAATTGCCATTTATCTATTAAAAATACCATTGTGTGGCTGACTTTGAGGCTGCCTTTTCGAGATACTTCGTGGGCCAGTAAGCCACTTCCGTTGGCCATTGAAAAACAGTTAGGCAAACAGTTGGGCAAAAGTTAAACAAGCACTCAAGGATAAGGATCCCACGCCGCAGCGGAAGCCAGAAGGATAAAGGCGGACGGATCAAGACTGACGGAGACTATCAAGGATGCGGAGAACAAACAAATCAGGGCCACTTGTCGCAATGATCCTCGCTGGCTCCGGTTTTTGGGCGGCGTCATGAATCAAATGGCCGACGACGCACTCGTCGATGGCCTTGCCAGCGGCAAAGGATTCTGGGAACCAGGACGATTCTTCGCCATTAGCGGAGTGCGGAAAAGGATGCGAATTACGGCAGCCAAAAGGGCTGAAAGTTGGACCAAAACTCCGTTCCCACTGCTGGCCTAATTTCCATAATTTGTCACGCACAATCATTTTCCTCGCACGCATCGCCGGCCACCAGAAATTCGCCAGATACTCGCAACAACAGATACGGACGCGCAGCATCCATGAGATTTCGATGGGCTGGCCAGCAAAAGGATTTTGGGACAAAAGCGCACAACAAACGGATTTAGCATTCGCAACCCTTGGACATTGTGCATCCATCATCAACAAACCGCGTCCCGTCCCTGTCCCTCCCGCTTGCCCCATCTCTTTCAGCCTTAAGAAATGGCCATTCCATTCCTCCCCGCTGGTATAGCCAGAACTATGAATTTGCCCTAATTGATTCGAGCTAGGCACCGAGCTTTAAATGTTCTAGAAACGCTGGATATACCATGTTTTTCTGCACTGTGTTTTTGATTAATCAATGTTGCATGGGATATTTGATGGATAAATTAAGGGTTTCCAGTAGAGTTTATAGGTTAAAGGGTTTGTGGTTTAAGATTGTGACTAAGGGACTTAAGAGGAACGTGAATCCTAAGATAAGAACATGATTCGAGTCAGGAGTGTCCTACAAACCCTTGAATTTTATGGCTTTCAGCCATTATATTTTGATTACGATTGTATTTTTGGTTTTAAAGCCTATAATATTTGATAGCTAAACGTATG
Organism: Drosophila ironensis; assembly: GCA_021223825.1. NCBI lineage: Eukaryota > Metazoa > Arthropoda > Insecta > Diptera > Drosophilidae > Drosophila > Drosophila ironensis. The sequence continues at coordinate 1,610,158 of JAJJHQ010006552.1, forward strand.
TTTTATATCAGAGTGTGTAAGCAACTTTGTATTCCTTTGATTAAAGGTACGGAAATTGTAGTTACTCAACAAAATGAGTTTAAAACTCAACAGCAGAGCAACACTAAGACATGGGATTTTATGTAGGGATTATAACCTAAAATTTTTGCTTATTTTATTCGCAATACGTTCACGATAATCTGTATTTTGTGACAATTTAATATCCCAACTAATGTAAGCCCCATAAAGATAAAATATATAGAGCTAATGCAGTAGAATTGTATCATTTTCTATACTTCCGCTTTCCCAGAATAAACTTAAGTTTAAATTGGGTTAGGTTGAATATTTTGACCAAGTCTTAAATTCCTATCTATTGTAGTTAATATCACAATATCTGCTCATGTTTTTTACAATATCTGCTCATGCTTTTCATAGAAACCCTAGGGTTCTTTCGTTCCCTTTTAGTGTAGCAAAATATTGTATCAAAGTCGCGGAAATGTTACAATGCCTCACTCCCGTTGCCTGTGATTTTTCCGACTTCCTTTAATGATTTCCATCCATATCATTAGAGCTCTCGCAGAAAAAACCGAATCCTTTTTGTCGACGAGTCCAATCCTTTCGGAGGAATCGCCCACAAACAAACAGAGCTCGAAAACTCTTTTCGCCAACAATATGCGTACGTTTTTCAAATTACGCTAAATGGCGAGGGGAACAATGCGGCAAAGATTTTCGCGAAAAATGCGAAAACCAAAGAGCACCCGCACCCTCGTAAAACCCTTTGAGGGCAAAGGGCACGGCGAGCGAGCGGGACAGAGCCAGGGCGAGCAACAAGGACGGGGCGAGGAGGCCAACCCCTTTGCCCTGTGACCGACCACTCCGGCTACCTGCTCGTCCCGCTTCGGTCCGCCGCTCGTGTCCGCCATTGCCCTGGGTCTTGAATGGAGCGTCGGCGCAGCAGAGTATAAAAGCGGTCGCCTCGACCCGGAGGAAATCAGTTTGCGTTCGACATCGTCAGCGTGAAGATACAGATACAAGCAGCAGCCACACGAGCTATACAAGCTACACAAGCTAAACCAGCTAACCCGCTTTGGATTTATTAGACATCGAAGAACCAGCCAGAGACAAGCAAATCAAAAGCCATGCTCATGCACGAGAAACTGATGGCCGGACAGTTCTTCGATCTGAAGACTGGTAAGTCCAGAGCACAGCCTCTTTGGGATTTTGGAGCAGCTCAAGTAACCCCCGATTCCTCTCTCTTTGTGCAGATCGCAAGCCCTTAATGCACCACCAGTACCAGCACCACCACCACCAGCAGCCGCACCACCACCACCAGCATCAGCCGCAGTTGCAATTGCACCACCAGTTGCCCGCCCCGGGCCAATTGCAGGCCCAGAACTCCGGTCTGGCCGCCCTGCCCAAAATGGATCTCTATGCCGCCTACGCCTATCAGCAACAGTTGTTGCAGCTGCAGCAGCAGCAACAGCAGCAACAGCAGCAGCAACAGGCCCCGCCCTCGGCCGAGGTCCTGGACCTCTCCAGGCGATGCGACAGCGTCGAGACGCCAAGGAAGACACCATCTCCCTACCAGACCAGCTACAGCTACGGCAGCGGTTCTCCCTCGGCCTCGCCCACCAGCAATCTCTTGTACGTGCAGCAGCAGCAACAGCAACAGCAGCAGCAGCAGCAGCAGCAGTTGGCCTCCCTGTACCCGGCAGCTTTCTACTACAACAACATCAAGCAGGAGAACCCCAAGACCACACCCACCGCCAGTCTGCTGCAAACGTTTGCCGCCGCCTCTGCTGCTGCAGCGGCTGCAGCTGCCGCATCCTCAGTCTCCGCCTCGACTAGCGTCTCCCCTCGTCCCGCCAGCAATGCCAGCACCATGCAGATCGATGTCCTGGAGAACCCGCAATCGCCGCCTGCCCAGGCCACCGGCAACCCGGTGACCACTCCCACCAGCAGCACCGGAGGCGGTGAGTCGTCCGGCAAGAACACACGTCCCTTCAAGGCCTTCCCCCGGGACCCGCTGGTCATTGCGGCCAACTTTGCGGCCACCGATGTGCTGCTGGACAATCCGCGAGTGGAGCGTTACACCGAGTACCGGAAGCGAGTGCTGGAGCAGATCCGCAGCTCCAATGGCGGCCAGCGCACGGTGACCAACCCGAAGATGAGGCGCACCAACTCCCGCAGCGGATCTGTCAACGAGGGCAGCTCCTCGAACAACAACAGCGAGAGCGAGGACAGGGCAGCCGCCGAGGAGTCCAGCGATTGCGACTCCCAGGCCGGGCACTTCGAGGGCAAGCCGGCCAGCGGAGGAGCCTCAGTGGCAGCTGCGGCAGCCGCTGCGGTGACCGCCACCAATTCGGGGGGCGGCCAGGTCAAGGATGCCGCCTACTACGAGCGACGGCGCAAGAACAACGCGGCCGCCAAGAAGTCGCGCGATCGCCGCAGGATCAAGGAGGACGAGATCGCCATCCGGGCCGCGTACCTTGAGCGACAGAACATTGAGCTCCTGTGCCAAATTGACGCCCTCAAAGCCCAGCTGGCAGCCTTCACCGCCAAGGTGGCCACCGCTTAAAGGGATCTCAGCGATCGCCTCCACCTCCGACCCGAAGTCCGGCTTCTCTTGTTGCGTTGAACGCGAAGATTGGTTTCGATTCAAACCCCGTCTGGTATCCATGGCCATACCGCATACAATTTTTTTTTGGGTCAGCTTATCTGTGAATATTGTCCATTGGGGAGGGGCTCTCATTTTTTCCTACTCGTACTTTAAGTCCTTGGAGCGCACACGTTATATTTTTAAAATGTCATAGCCAGTAAGAGCATATCGCAATCTGCCACCAGTTACAAAATAATCCACCTACACCACTTCTAGTTGTAGAGATCCCAGCCCGTAATATTTAGTGTTTGAGCTTAAGTCTATTTTTTTCATAGCCCTAAGAAACGAACAATTCAATAATTTAATAAATAAAACTAAAAATCAAATTACTCTTGCTTTTATTTCATCTGCCCGTCAGCGAACTATTTAACTTAACATAACTTCAATAGAACTAACACAGCTGAAGAAGTGCTCCAATCGAGAAAAGGGAAGGAATTCAGAATCATCTCATTTTTTGATGGAAAACTTGAAAGGAGTGCTCTAATCGCAAAAAGGGCTTTAATTCGAGATCACCCCAAAACTATTGGAAAAATCGAAAATCTGTATTTTTTTCAACTTTGCCATATTACAACTCTTCCAAAAGAAATCGCAGAACCACGGGGAATACCTCGATGGAAAGATGGTTTCCCCACGAATCCGTGGAGATACAGCAATTTTGGTTCGGAGATGAATCCGCTGAGTAATTTAGCAAAAGGAAAAAGGTTAAATTTTCGTAACTTATGGTATAATAAGTTGAGGTTAGAAGACTATTTAAAACTAGTATAATGGCATTCAAATTATGACCTTCATTGAGATTAGGGTAGATCCTTAGGTGCTTTTCAACACATGAGCATGAGTTGACACTGTTTTGAAAACAACCCCAAAAGCTAAGGAGGCTACGATATTAACTTAGCTTGTCATTGTTAATTCTTTGTGCAGTCAAAAATTTAACTTCAAAAAAAGTATTTCGAGGTGAACAAAAAAAAAAGATTTAGCAAATAGCGAAAGCAAAGCTCTAGCCGACAAATCAAAACATCGTGGCATTGAGTCAGGTAAGAAGAAAACGTTAATTGTACAAGACTAAATTAAGTTAAGGATGGAAGTGCCATTCCACACTGGCAGTTTAACAAGTTAGCTACTTATATATTAAGACTTTTTCATACGAAACAAGCTTGTCTCTTTCGACGTGTTCATACATGCAGGTGGACAGACAGACGAACAGACCGACAGACGACAGACGGCAGACAGACATGGCTAGATCGACTTGGGTGTTGGTGCTGATCAAGAATATATATACTTTATACGGAAACGCTTCCTTCTCCCTGTTACATACATTGCACAAACTTAATATACCATTTGCACCTTAAGGTACGTGGGTACAATATGTTAAGAATAGAAGACTATTTAACATAAGTATTTTAACATGTAAGATTTATATTTTAAGACTTTTTCATACAACAAATGCTTGTCTCTTTCGATGCATTACCGCTACCTGCAAAATCTGAGAATTTATTTAAAACCGAATATTTTTCGTGGGCTAAATTTAATATTAAACGGGATCACAAGCATAATATGGCATTCAAATTATGACCTCATTGTGATTAAGATAGATCCTTAGGTGCTTTTCAACACATGAGCATGAGTTGACACTGTTTTGGAAACAACCCCGAAAGCTAAGGAGGCTACGATATTAACTTAGCTTGTCATTGCTAATTCTTTGTGCAGTCAAAAATTTAACTTCAAAAAAAGTATTTCGAGGTGAACAAAAAAAAAAGATTTAGCAAATAGCGAAAGCAAAGCTCTAGCCGAGAAATCAAAACATCGTGGCATTGAGTCAGGTAAGAAGAAAACGTTAATTGTACAAGACTAAATTAAGTTAAGGATGGAAGTGTCATTCCACACTGGCAGTTTAACAAGTTAGCTATTAAGACTTTTTCATACGAAACAAGCTTGTCTCTTTCGACGTGTTCATACATGCAGACGACAGACGACAGACAGACGACAGACAGACGGCAGACAGACGGCAGGCAGACGGCAGACAGACATGGCTAGATCGACTTGGGTGTTGGTGCTGATCAAGAATATATACATATACTTTATACGGAAACGCTTCCTTCTCCCTGTTACATACATTGCACAAACTTAATATACCATTTGTACTTTAAGGTACATGGTATAATAAATTGAGGATAGGAGACTATTTAACACTAGTATTTTTACATGTAAGATATTTATATTTTAAGATTTTTTCATACAATGCCAGCTTGTCTTTTTCGTTACATTACCGCTACCTGCAAAATTAGAGAATTTATTTAAAAATAGACTATTTTTCGTGTGCTAAATTAAATTTTAAACGCGATCACAAGCAATATGCAAACTCGTATTGGTTTAAAAGACTGAAACAAGTTGGAAAACCGATAATTATACAAAACATGGGTAAATTTCAACACTTTTGTTTTTACACGAAAACCCAGGAAAGCAAGTAAGCTACGATTTTAACTTCCAGCTTGTCATTCTCCTTTCATAAGTGATTCGTCAATTAACCAAAAATATTTTGACGAGTTAAAATCTTTTCAGGAGCCGAAAAATCGAGCAAAGAGTAAAAAAATCGAGTTGGACTTTTGCAAACAAAAGCAGCATAAGTTTAGCTTTCTGATGTCCGATTACTTCTTTTGATTGCTGAAAAAATGTCTGCAACATCGAAAAGCCCGATGGTAACAACAATGACAAGAAAATGGATGTTATACCAGGAGATGTATCAAATGAAACTCCGTCGGTATCGGGATGTATCGATGCTCAAGCCACGTCCTAAGGGGATGCAGTGGTAAGTCCGATAATAATTCACAGCAAGGAAACACAGCTTATCCAAACTGAAATCAAGGTTGGTCTATCACCGGTAATATCTTCTGAAGCCGGATCTACGGAAATCAAGAATATAGATGTTGAGCGAGAGATCACTGTGGCCATAAAAAAGAAAAATTCTGTGCAGTTTATTGTTGATGTAGACGATCAAGACAAATCGGGGAGCCTTATAATAACACACACAAAATAAAAACAGGACTACAATATATAATCGCTACAGAGAACTCCAAAAAAGCCGGTATTGGGTACGAAGAGTTCAGTGAAACCATCTCCGATAAAGCAGGACAATAAATCTACCGGTTCAACACCAACTTCTGTAAAGACAGTTGGTGTAAAGCCGAATAGTATAACTAAGACTTCGCCGGACAAATTGAAGCGGGAAGGAACTGCACTATCGATAAATACGAAAAGTTCACCCGCGAAATTGCAGCGTGAGGGGTCACTGTTATCGCTTCAGAAAAGTCCAAAAAAACCAGCGGCTCAGTCAAGGTATTTAGATCCGAAAAATTATGTAGACACACCGGAGCAGCTGAGGCGCCAGGGTTCCGTTCCGGAAAAACTAAAAAGAGAGGCTCGACACTATCCAGCAAATCACAATTAAAAAAAGCAACATCGCAGAAATTGAAAAGAGAGGACTCGGTACTATCCGGCAAATCACAATTGTAAACGGCAACACCGCAGCAATTGAAAGGTGAAAACTCAGCGCTGTCGCAAGTTTCAAATGCAGAATCGCCCCCAAAAAGAAACTAAAAAATGCAGCTCAATCTCGGTATTTAACTCCCAGCCTGTATACGAACACACCTGAACAGCTTTAAAGGCAGAATTCGAGTCTCTCGACAAAATCAAACCCAGAAACACCGATTAAAACGAATTAAGCAACACCCGGTAAACTGCAAAGACAGAAATCGGTCGTTGGAATAATTAAAAACTCGACGAAAAAGAGTCCCGCACAATCGCGGATTCGTGAAACAACTCCAAGCAAAACTGAAAGTGAAGAAGTTTTTAAAGTGGACTTTGTCGAACCCTCGATGGAGGAGACCCTCCCGGATCGGAGTAACCCGTTAGAACCGACAAACATTATCACAGCTACAATAGTTAACGAAAGTGAAGAAATTATAGAAGTG
>JAJJHQ010006602.1:9810-114669 GCA_021223825.1 Drosophila ironensis
TGCGCTGGGGGCAGTGGGGGGGAGGGGGGCGTGGCATTCTTTAGTGCAGAATTTTGTGCCTTTTTTGAGTGAGCCAGGAATTGAATATTTTTCTTTTCCAACCCCCCCGCCCAACCCACAGCCACTCGGTGTATTTTTTTTTCGTCACTAAATGTTTGTTCTTGCTGTTGGTAGTATTTTGTTTTGTTTCTGCTTTGGCGACAGACAACGACGCAATTCTTTAGCATTTTATTTCAATTTTCTTCGAGTTTTTTTTTTTTTTGCATTCAGGGGGTGTCCCGGGAGCTTCAAAGTCAGCAGCAGAGTGTACAGCACATTTACTGCCTCATCTATTTAATACCATAAATAATTGCATCTAATTAAATATGCTCAAATGAAAATGTCCGCTTTTCTTTAGCATTTTTTTTTCTTTTGCCATCATTTGCTTCTTCGCCTTTTTCTTTTCGTTTCGCTTTTTTATATATTTTTTTCGCTGGCTTTTTTTGTTAACCATCCAGGCTACGTGCCACGAGCTTGGCTGCAGTTGACGCGTGATGGAGCGAATGTCATTCGAAATGAAATTCAAGTTCCAATTTGGACCAAGAAAAACGGGTGGAAAATGGAAAATGAGGCGGGGAGATTGGGTGCCAAGAAGAAATTAAGTAGCAGCGCCAGCAAAGGCGCAAAAAAAAAACGAAAGCCCCCAACGAAGACAACACAAGAACGCGCACAGAAAAAAAAGAATTTAATAGTTTTCAATTAGGAATCGTTTGCAGCCTTTTCTTTTTGCACCCAGCTCCCCCTTTTCTTTGCGCGTTTTTTGTATTATTTTCCTGGTTGTGCCCCCGCTCCTTTATGGCACACACTTGATGCCACAACCAAGTGCCACCCACTTTCGTCACCCTTCCCCCTTCGTCACTTTCCCTAGCAAAGTGTCAAGCAAATGAAGTCACGACTCGTCCTCCCACTTCTGTCAGTTTCGTTATTTCGCCTTTGTTTTTGCGCGTTTTTTTCGCCTATCAGAGGATACACCCTGTAAACTTTTAATTAGGCGAGGGTAGGGTATATTGGTGTCTCATTGGGGTGGTTTTACTGCATACTATGCATAGGATTCATCGAAGGGTAATCCACAGGTACCTGCATATAATTAGTATACAAAGTTGATATGTCCAACTTGGTTGAGCCACCAAGAAATCTTTATTTTCATTTTAAATATTAATCAGTTTTAATATTACCCATATCCATGTTATGTGACATATACCACCAATCAGCAGAGTTTTGTTTTGTTTACAATATGTTTTTGATTGCGTTAACTTTTTGTTAATAAATGTTTAAAAATAAGGCAAAGCTTCTGGAAATAACTTTTTCCCTTTTTACAATAGTTTATTTATTTATTTATCTAAAGCTAAAAGCCAGAGGAGCTAAGGCCTTCGGCTCTTTTACAATAGTTATAAAATCCAAAGCTCTTATTTGTTCCAATCTAAGATAATATTATTAAAAATAAGTAATCCCCATTCGTTTCATAGACAAAACTCTGTTAGAATTCTTCAGCATTCCCCTTCCACTTTGGTTGTTGCTCTTGGTGCTTCCTTTTAATTCAACGTAAATTTTATTTTATTTTAATTTCGCTGCAATTCTTTTAACACTCTCTTCAGTTCACCCCTCTTGGGGCCCGCCCCGTTTGGCTTTATGAACCCAACGCCTCTGGAAATACTTGGGGTATTTTGTTTTTATTTTTGTTGGCGTGTGCCTTGTTTTTGTTTCGTTTGTTTTCTGTATTTTATTTTATTGGAACGATATCCTGTGTTTTTTGTCACGTGACTCTCATTTGAGGCTAAAAATGTCAATGGTGTGAGCGTGTAATTATTTCTTGCAATGCTTTAATTAAATAAATATATTTTGCATGTCTATAATAATTAAACAATTTCAACAACAAGTACAGGAATGTCAGCAAAATATAATATTGCTTGGATTTTTACAGTGAAAATAAAACAGCGTTACCAAAGTACAGATTCAGCTAGATTAAAGTTATTTTTAGTAACCAATTAAAAACAGAAGATTCTAACCTAAAATTTAGAGCAAATTATATATAAAATTTGCGTAATTGTTTCTATTAAAGCTACTTCTTATTAATTATATCCAAGCTTAATGATCAATTGATTTTGAAACTGTTTTTTGACCAATCAATAATTATATGCTTACGCTTATTTTAGTTCTCTTTGAGCAGTGATCGTAATCGATTATTTTCGTTGCAACTCTGCCCACTGTTTGAAAACCTGCAAATATTTTGCGCTCCTAATCTCTTAACACTCTATTGAGACATGTAAAGTTTTAATAGTATTTGCGGGCCCGCCGTGGGGTTAAGGGGGTCGGTCTGGGACCTTGTTTTATGGCCTGCAGCAGTTCTCGTGCCTGAACATCAAAAGTAATAAATTCATCGAACCATCGCCGGGCAGGCCGTCGCGAAAAGCGGCCAGAAATTTGCCCATCGGATTTGCCCCGACCAGGTGGTAGTTTTTGGATTTTGTTGTTTTAGGTCGCGGCAGCTCAATAACTTTCCGCCGGCATCCGGGCAACCTTTCCCCTCCGACCTGTCTTGTCGTTAATTTGCTCGCGTTGTTTGCTGTTTTCTGTTTTCCGTCTTCGGTTTGTTGCCAATGCTGCTGCAAAGTTATTTAGGCAACTGTCTTGACTTGCCTCTAGGTGGAGCCTTCGTCGCCCCTCCCACCCACACTCCCACGGGAAAAGTTTACCAAGGACGGGCGGGAAAGGTGCTCGCCATAAATATTCCACGAAAACAGAAGTTAAGTGTCTCTCTTGCTGGCAAAGTTTGTTGCAAATATTTCAGGCTTATTTATTGCTTTCCAATAAGCAAGTGGGAACAACTAGATACAGTTTATTTAATTACAAAAGTGCTTTGGTTGTTCTACAATGAACTAGCAAAATGTACCATGAGATGCTATTGAAGGAGAATTTGCAACCAAAACTTTGTATATTACAGGAATTGTTTTGAACAGTTTAATGAAAATATGTTTGGTTTTAGTACGAGTATGGTTTATAATAAATTGTTATAGTCACTTTGCTTTCCGGCTTGGATATTTAAAAAAAAAACTTAAATTTCCTCTGTATATTTGTCTTTATCTCCGAAATGGTTAGAGCAAGAGATATACATTAATTTGATACAGGTCAAAGTTCTAATATCTATCCATATAGCAAGTTTTATAAAGATCCGGCAATAAATAATGATAATACGGCCGTTGCCAGTGCTAATGCCGGATGATGTCCTTGCAACCATTTCTATGGGCTACTTTTATGCATGTGTATATGTAATTTGGGGCTTAAACGGTAAAACTGAGTGATATCTCATTGTCGTATCTTGTTCATATCTTCTTTAGTTTTATCTGGACGTAATTTTGTATGTACGTGTATGGCGATCAGCGAATTTACCGGACTTAAAATGATGTCTCTAGCTTTTACCATTTTGGAGATATCGATTGTTTTGAAAATACGAAGGCGGAAAGGGGCGTGGCAAAAAAAGGGGAATGACTTTATCTGCATAATAGTTAATTAAACCTAATGCAAAAAGAAATAGCTCTCTAGCTCTTTTTTTTCCAAGTTATCAAAGAAAATACAGTTTTATGCTAATTACGAAGGCGGAAAGGGGCGTGGAAAAAATTTGAAATAAATTCGACCTATATAACGGATCTATAGCAAAACGAATTACACCTCTAGCTCTTACCATCTCCGAGAACGACGTGTTCATACATACAGACAGACAGACTGACACGGCTAGATGGACTCGGCTGTTGAAGCTGATCAAGAATATATATACTTTATAGGGTCGGAAAAGCTTCTTTGCCCTTGTTACATATTTGACATTCGCACGAATTCAATATACCCTTATTCTTTTTTAAAAGAACCGGGTATAAGGGCCAGGAACTTGTTCTCATACATGTAAATGTAGTGAAAAGTGAGAGAAGTACAAACAGATTTCTAAATATATAACATACGTGTATGTTTTATTAAGTTGTTAGCATCAACATTGTAGTTTTATATCCGGCCGAGCAGCGCATTCAGTCTTTGGTTGTTGGGAACTGTTTTAGTTGACGATCCATTGTAAAGTGTGCGAAAGTGTTAAATATACAATAATGGGTGTGTTTTAGTTCATAATTCCTTGGAGAGTGTGCGAAAGTCCATCCAATCATGGAAGTGTTTTGCTTCATAATCCATTGTAGAGCGTGCCAAAGTTTAAAATATCCAGATGTCCCAGGTAATCTATCCGGCGCCATAATCAGCATTCGATCCTTAGTTGATGTTTAAGTGGATCACAATTATGGAATTATGGAAGTTCCTCTGTCTAACAACCGTTGGCAGGGCTTTGGCCCTCCTCATTCATTGTGCGCTAGACCTGAAACAAACAAGTGGAAACACTGTAGTCGATATTTCCCCACAACGATATACCATGTATCTCTCTTGCCGTTTCCTAGGGAAGGGGTGGGTAAAACTTTAATTGGTTACATAGCTGTACTTAGCTGACTTAAAATTATGTCTCTAGCTTTTACCATTTTTAAGATATCGGTTTTTTTTGCAAAGGGGTTTGGCTAAATTACAAAAATGATATTATCTGCATAATAGTTATACGGACCTAATTCAAAAAGAAATAGGTCTCTAGCTCTTATTTTGGCCAAGTTATCGAAGAAAACGACGTGTTCATACATACAGACGAACAGACGGACAGACAGACAAACAGACAGACAGACGGACATGGCTAGATCGACTCGGCTGTTGATGATGATCAAGAATATACTTTATAAGGTCGGAAACGATTCCTTCTCCCTGTTACGTACATTGCACACACTTAATATACCATTTGTACCTTAAGGTACATGGTATAAATATGTTGCCATGAATGCGGCTTAGAAGCGAAAGGATACTTTTGGTATACTAACCGAATACCTCTATTTAAATTGCTGGATAATATTTGGTTTTTGCAAAACTATAAGTACCTTTTTCAGTTCTGTGGGATAAATGGAGAGAATGAAATATTCGATCTATCAATACTTCCTCTGTTATTTTTCACTTACCCAAGCAAACAGGAAATTGTCTAGAAATTAATGTTAAATGGCACGTTCGGAGGAACCACTTGCTCTGCGACGCCCCCATGATGCCCACCCACTCGAAGTGAAACCACTCGATGAGGCAGTTCTTCCCGACGCAGGCGATCATCCCGGAGACCTCATCGTACGGACACCGGCAGCATCAATAGACGAAATCACCCTCCAGGGCCAGACGCCCCCCGGCCAGGCGGTCGGATCGGGTAGCGCATGTTGTTGGTCTTGAAGTACTGCAGCACTTGGAAGCTGGGATTTGGCAGCAGATGGAATCGGTTGATAAAACGGTGTGTCGAGGTGTGTCGAGATCCAACGATTCCGACGCTAACGATTCGCCATTGCCTGTTGCCCAGCACCGTACCGCTGACAGACAGCGGTTCCGAGGACGACGATATGGAGGTGAACGTCACCATTGTGGCCGACTCTCCGTTTCAGGTGGCTCCACCAGCACCGCCGGTCCTGCTGCCGCCACTTGAAGAGTCGGTCACAACCGTGACGCTCACCTCCATATCCTCGCCCTCGGAACCCCTGTCGCTGCTGTCTGTCAGCTGTGCAGTGCTGCGCAACAGGCTAGGGCGATATTTTAGCGTTGGAATCGTTGGATCAACTCAACTGGGCCCACAGCATTTAATCAATCGATTCGCCTTGCTGCCAGTTCCCAGCTTCCAGGTGCCCCAGTACTTCAAGGCCAACAACATCCGGTACCCGATCCGACCGCCGGCCGGGGCGCGTCTGGCCCGCGAGGGTGAATCCGTCTATTGCTACTGCCGCTGCCCGTACGATGAGGTCTCTGAGATGATCGCCTGCGACGGGGAAAACTGCCTAATCGAGTGGTTCCACTTCGAATGCGTGTGCATCATGGTGGCGCCGCATGACAAGTGCTTCTGTGCCGAGTGCCGCGCCAAATACTCCGAGGGTGCCGCCTCCTATCCGGGATTCCTCAAGGCTTGGATATACCAAGAGAATCTAAGATCAGATCTATCATCAATATAACACGTAACTTCGATATCAACTACAAAACACACCAACTACAGAATGGATTCCGCATATTAACTGATAAATTTAGTCGCTGCACTCTCGGTCGAATCTAAAAGTAGACTGAATGATTTGGGCTTTGCGTCGAGGTATACAACTGTCAAAAATGTCAGTGCTTGCTTTTTTTTTTGTGCACGTGTATGTGTTTTAGGAGTTTTGAAACACTGTTGTGTGCCCGTGTTGAAAATTGAATGAAAAAAGTGTTGCAAATATTTTATTTCGATTTTCTTCAAACACAAAAAGTTGCTTTAAAAACTTTGCCAATTATTGATTGTAATCTCATGCTTGCTATTTATCACCTAATTGGTGATGCCCTGGATCGTTTAAAGCTTACTGACGATCTTGGCATCCGCCTGGATAGCAAACTTAAATTCACCGACAATATATTGTGTATAATTAACAAAGCGAGGGGTGTTCTTGGGTTTGTCAAAAGATGGTCGAAATATTTTAATACCCATGCCTTACTAAAACTGTATATATATATTTAGTTTGTCCGATTCTGGAATACGGGTCTTGTGTCTGGTGTCCCCAATATGGGGTTCACAAAGACAGCATAGAATCGGTGTAAACAAACTTTCTTATGTGAATCAATCAGCAATCCATGATAGTCGATCTATAGCAAATATTTCAATATGTTTCTTCTACTGAAGATATATCGTATATTAGAACAGGCCTAGGCCTATATTTGTGACCAAAAGAGAGTATAAAAAGACTTGGTAAATATGTTTATGGGGGGCGCTTTATTCTTATAATTTGGTTTTTATCTTGAAATGTATACATCAACAACAAGGGCATACGAATAAATTATTCATCGGTGTTTGTTAGTTTGTATAACAACGAGGCATTTTGTTTTTTTGTGGCTCACGAATAATATAGGATTCAGTGTGCAGATCCCTCAGATCTTATTATTGAGAAAAGTTGTTTTATCATCGTTTCTTGGAAATCAGCGCCTAGAAATAAAAAAAATCAAGTTATTTTCATATTAAGTGTATGCCGATGAATAAAAACAAATAGAAACACTAAAGTCAAGATTTCTCGATAACGAGATACCATGTACCTCTCTTGGCGTTGCCGTGAAATAGGGTAGGTAAAACTTTAATTGGTCATATCTTCTATATTTATTGTCCGATCTCGACGTAAATTTGCATACACGTGTTTGACGATCAGTGGATTTAGGGGACTTCAAATGATGACTCTAGCTTTTACCATTTTTGAGATATCAGTTTTTTTGTAAATACGAAGGTGGAAAGGGGCGTGGCAAAAATCCGAGAATGGCATTTGCGTAATAGTTAAACGAACCGAATGCAAAAAGAAATAGGTCTCTAGCTCTTATTTGGTCGAAGTTATTGAAGAAAATACAGTTTTTGCAAATTACGAAGGCGGAAAGGGGTGTGGCAAAAATTTGAAATAAACTCGACCTGCGTACACATATAACGGACCTAAATCAAAAGATTTACACCTCTAGCTCTTACCATCTCCGAAAACGACGTGTTCATACATACAGACGGACAGATAGACGGACAGACAGACGGACGGACAGACTGACATGGCTAGATCGACTCCGCTGTTGATGCTGATCAAGAATATATATACTTTATGGGGTCGGAAACGCTTCCTCCTCCCTGTTACATACATTGCATTAACTTAATATACCATTTGTACCTTAAGGTAAATGGTATATTTATTTGAATAGTTTAGGGAACTACACAAATTCAGTAAAAGCTCTTTTTGCTTGTAAATGTTTTATTATATTAAATGACATTGGATATAAAAAGCAAAAATATGTGGTAAGTCTATCACAACTGCCATGCTATGGAAATGTTAGGTCACTACAATGAATAACCTAAAAATATACGAGTACCTACAATTGGCTTATAATTTCCAACACGAAGTGTAATTACAAAGTATACACATTGTAAGCACGCCACCTGAAATTAATTAAACAAAGTATAAGCAAGATAGGGCCGCATAATCGGGTTCAAACAGCGATCTTGCGTGCACTGAACCCATATCGGATATTTATGCTTGTCTATATAAAAGTTGAATTTAAGTGATCGCTCGACAGTCCCGCCAAGCATGACTGTGCGTCGTTTCGCCCTCGGGCTTTGTGCCCTTTTCTGCGCGTTTTTCTGGGCCGGAGCCGAGAAGCCGTACAGCGTGGAGTTGAACTCCTTCGAAAAGGATCAGATGATCGATAATCAGGAAAAATGGGTAGACTGGGGCACTCTGCGGATGAAGCAAGTGGCCCGCAACAAGTTTGTGGTTGCCGGGGACTTTGAGTTCAAGTTTAACATGGGAGACGAGCAGAAGGTGAGTGAAAAATAGCCAGTTTTTTGGGGAATAAATTACGTTACATAAGCATTAACCATAACAAATTATTTTTGTGGGTATCCACAACCATTCGTGAACATTTAATTAAGGATCTCTGATTCACAGATTTCGATGCGAGTCTTTGTGTACGATTCCGGAGCCAAGCAGAAGGGTCCCATGGTGATGAATGTGAACAAGCCCTTCTGCCAGTTCATCAACGAGGACCAGGACACCTATCCCGATGTGCAGAAGTCCTCGAATCTGCCGGAGCAGGGCAACTGCCCCTTTCCAAAGGGCAGCTACAAGATCGACAACTGGGAGATGGAGACCAACTTCCTGCCGGACGATGCGCCAAAGGGCGATTATTTGCTGCAGCTGAGCCTGCTGGATCGTGAAATTCCTGTGGCAGGACTCGTGGCCATTGTCACCCTAACTTAGTGTTTTATTTCAATTTTTCGGGTGGATCTTTTAGACACGACAAGCGTTCCTCTTTCCATACATATGCATATTCATTATTTTTCCCGTTTTTGATATCAATATAACGATTTCGCTTTCAAGGACAAAACGAGGGTGTTTTCCTAACCGCAGCATTTTCAGCTTCAACACCTCAACTAATTGCAATCATTCCTGGTGCTCCTGCGCCTGAAGTGTCATTGGCAACCGAACCCCAAAAAATATGCTTTTATTTTAGCCCTGCTGCTGAAAATGATTATCTCTGCATTACAATCCATTGATTCCACTTAAGCACCGCTCCGGCAACAATTGCACCGCCCGCTGCTTTCCACGCACATGCGGCACTTAATTAACAAATATGCATTACAGGCGCCCGCAACGAGCAGCAATTGGTCGGTCATGTCAGCCCCGGAGTCCCTTTTGGCAGCACAACTCCCGCCCACACGTAACCCCTTGTTTGCCAGGACCCTGGCCGGGCAGGACCCCCATCGGCTCGGAGGACTCGCGGCTGGCAACGGGGCCGGCATGTGTTTAATTGAAAAATCATATGCAGCGCGCATAATTATGTTTATTGCAATAATCCGATGCAAATTTGCAAAAACTCAAACTGACACAATCAAGGAAGGCAATGCTTTAGACGAGCAACATGGGCGGTGGATGCCAAGGGGTGTGATTACATGCAAATACCTATTGAATAACATATCTAAAAACTAAACAGTTTGGTTAAATTTTTTAACTAAATTTGCCTTATTATTTTCAAAGAGGAAAGAGACCTTTTGCTCTTCTCTAAATACACTTTTTAGAATTAGTGGTCTTAACATCAATTTTATGCGATTTGTATGGGATTTTTAAAATAATAGATGTTCTTTTAAGATAATTTCTTAAGAAATTTTTTCATTAAACGTAAGGCAATCCATAAGCTGTGCCTAATCTTGATATAAGTTCAATAAAACTCAATTAACTCAATTAATATCACTTAATAAGGAAAGCTTAAAGCTGAAACCCCTTTGCCTAAGCCTCTGACACCGAATAAACCCCAAACCGATGGCAACAGCTTCCCCCTTTTTGCCACCCCCGTGTTGCATTTGTGCATCTGCAACTGCAACTGCAAGTGCCGGGGTATCTGTAACTGTATCTGCAGCCGAAACCCCAACCGTATCTGTATCTGCCGTATCTGCGGATTTGTTGTTTTTGGCTGCTGGCGCGCATTAAATTGCACTTTAAATTGCACATTTCAACGCCTACTGATTATGACAGATAATTATGTTATCGAGTGCCGCCACACGCCAACTGCCGAACGCCTTGCCTTCAACCCTGAAAGCCCTCAAATGCGAAATGCTCATTTCGATTTCTGGGCGAAACATACAGGATTGGGGTTAAAATTGAGGAAGTCCAAGGTAAATCTGAGTCAGATGGGAAAATTGAATGAACTCGAGTTTATGAGAAATGGGAAACTATCCTGAAAAAATGCAATTGAATGAGATTTATTCATAAAAACAAGAAAAATTGTTTACAGCTTGCAAAGCTTTAAATTTAAGACAAGAAACATTCTTGAAATATTTAAAATTTTATTGAAATAGTTTTGGGAAATTTTCATATCTTCCAAAATGTATTTTATAAAGATTTTTTGCTCACACTATAAGTGCAAAAAGCCAAAATGTTTATATGAGAAATTGGATTTTATGAGAAATAGGAAACTATCCCAAAAAGAACAATTGAATCAGATTTGTCAAATTGTTCACAGCTTGCAAAGCTTTAACTTTAAGTCCAGAAACATTCTAGAAATATTAAAAATATTAATTAAATTATTATGAAATCGTGTATTTAATTTTTGTACAATTTTTGTATGTCCCATTTTGGCTAGATTTGTTTCTTATTATTATTTGTATAAGCCCCAAGGAAACTGTTACTTTTTAAGCCTTGGCATATCCTTATAGATATGCCCAAACAGGTTTTTGGTGTTCTCTAAATTCTGGAAATATTTACAAGCCTATTTAACACCGTCCAAATGAATTTCTTCCGTTTTGCATTTATCAGATTATTTATGCGAAGCCGCGCTTGTGTTTTGTTCGCGCCCCGGAAAAGGCAAAGTCAAGTGAACTCTCAAATCAAGATATGTTTTCCCTGCGACTCGCCTTGGGGACATGTGCACGCGGATCCATCCCATCTTAACCCCTTACATTCCCCGACCCCCATTCGCCACCCATTCGCCACCCCTTAACCCGCAACGCCTTGGCTTTGCCGTTTCATTTCCGCAGCGGTGCCAGGTAGGTACACATATTTTTAATCATCATTAACAATAATTCGAGAAATACTTTTAATTTTCTGTCCTCAAGACGACGGCCATAAGGATCTCCCACATATGTATGTTGGCGTGAAAAAAGGATATATACTTAAATACAGGGGGGTTTCTGGGTTGTCTGAGCCTGTTGGGTTTTGTTACGAATTCCCCTTTCTACACTCGCCTCAATGACATTGCACTTACTCCGCACCAGGCCAGCCCCCTCCGACACCCATCCCCGCTCCTTTCTTTTTTTTTCGTCACCTCGCAAGATTTATGAAAAAATTGTATTTCGCCCGGTGCCACCCCCTCTGGGGAATTGTTTTCAACGCCTTTGCTCTCCAGCCCGCTGCTTGGCTGTGTTTCCTTCAGCGGTTTTTCCGGGCTTTCGTTTCGTTTCGTTTCGTTGGTATTTCCTTGTGTGCAATATTAATTATTATGGGCGCCGCCGCCCACACAAATAAATCATAAATTAAAAGCCAAGACGAGGCAAGTGGCCCCCCACGCCACACAATTTTTATCATTAAACGCATTTGATAATTAAAAATTGTCATTTTTTAGCAGCTCCTCCTCCTCTTGCGGCCATGGAAAAAAATATCCGTATATACTGAAACTTTGGAAAAAAAAAGGAAAAATATTAAATTACCAACAAAAATGGAAAGAGAAAACGGGGTGGTGGTGGGTTAGCTGAAGGGCATTTATCATTTTGCCAACTGTTTGTTTGATAAGGGCAACACAAAATACAAAAAAAAGGAAGCAAACAAAAAATATTACCAAACGCGACAGAGGCATAAATAAAAATTAATTGGTAAAAAAAGCAACGCAAAGTCACATAAATATTACTTAAAATAGATTCATTCGGAAAAGCCGAAAATGCCAAGCGAAACTGCGAGATTTTCCGACGGTTTTTCAATTGCATTTTACTAGGGTTTCATTTCATTAAGTTTTACGAACTAGACAACACAACCATTAAACGTAATGCCACAAACAGTGGAAACCATTATAATTGTTGTTAAATGAACCAAAACGGAGACAGACAGCGGTGAAACGTAGCAAATGCCAGCCGGAAAAGCTCACGGCAAATGTGTTTCCAATTGATGGAAACCTGTTTGCGTTTCGTCTCAATTGCCGGGGCTTCGTCGCACGAAGCAAACAGTTGAAACAGCTCCGGCAGGAAATCCACTAAGGAGTCTAGGAAATCCAGTCCTTACAGTATCTTTTTCCGCGACTACAGTTCGAGTTATTTTTCTCAGCGGAAAGTTGTTGACTTTCCCCACTGATTTTGGGGGCTTTGGATACACTTTTGTTTTGATTATAGTTAAATAAATTTGAGAACATTTGGGTAACAAATATATTCGGCAATTATGAGACCTTTAAGATAGGTATATGTATATTGTTAAACTTTCAAGCTTAATTTCCAACAAGATGCACTGCTTAGGGAATTGTATTAATATATTGCATAAGAGTTTGATTAGGTACTTATTAACCATTTATTTAAGCCCCAAAAGCTTTGGCTAAAACGAGTTGTTAAATAGACAGACCCGCGGGTAAGTACTTTCCAATTTTTTGTCTGCCAAAGTGCACACCCTCCTGAACATCCGTTAGCCGCCCACTTTGGCATTTTACGCGCTATTACCACTTTTCGAAGCAATAAAATATTATTAAAATTATACTTTACCCGCTGAGCGAAGGCACAGTCGCTGGCTGTAAATCAACGTCTCGATGACATTAAAATAAAATTTTAATGCCGCCACAGAAGAGGGGGAGCGCTTGTTTGGGGAGCCAAGTACGAAGATATATATACTCGTACCTATATATTCAGGATAGAGGAGCGCAAGGCAGCCATGCAATTTTCTTTGGAGCTTTTTGATCGAAAACTTTTCCACGTCTGTAGTTTTTGCACCACTTGGTGGGGGCGGGCCGGGGTGGTTGTTTGCCAAAAAGTCTCATCATTTTCACCTTGGTTACACACTGCAGCTTTGAAATTTATTTGAATTTATCAGCATTGCACGCGCTACCCCCTCTTCCTCCCTTCAGCGGCCAAAAAAGCCTCCGTCGACCATTTTTCAGTCTCAATTGCCGGGCGTCTGGGCCTTTGGCTCATTTTGCCGGTGCCTTCATGGCAAATAATTGTAAATATTTGATACACAATAAGGCAATAAAAATAAAATTGAAAATTTTTCGCTTTGTGCTACGTTGCCTTTTATTATTATCATCCGCATCCGTATCCGCATTCGCAATCGCATCATCATTATTATCATCCTGCTGCGTCCTTTGCCCGCTTCCTGTCTGTCGTAAAGGAAATTGATACATAAGTCATTTTTATTGGCATATTCTTTTGTGTAATTACGTTGCAGGTAATTTAAATTTCCGCCGCTCCAAATAATTTATGCACGTTGCGAAAACCTATTAAAAATTATATGGAATTTTAAGCAAATCGCATCGATTGCGCCGGCTTATACCCAGAGAAAAAAAACATAAAATTTTATAAATAATAAAAGGTCGCCGAAAATTTATTAGTCATGTTTATCAGCCATTTTCCGGTCGTTGCCTGCGTTCAGCTTTCCTGCGACTGCTGGACGAGATGTTCGAGGATATTGACACAAATGCAGTAAATGAATATGATCTTGAAGCAGTGCATACTGAACTGGAGCAGGATCATGTGGTCGCCCCTCATCTCTTGCTCGCCCGCCGCGGGAAGGTCGGATGCTCCAGGAACGCCGGATCACAGGATAACGCGGTAGAAATCAGGCCTTGTCAGAATTTTGCACATTTTTTATGACGGAAACATCAAGGCCCACATGTGCTGGAACTAAATAAAAACAAAAATGTTAAATACAAAATCGTCAAATTTTGTTTTGTCGCGAATTTTGTTGAACACAAAATAATTCGAATTGCTTCTTTACAAAGAGAATGGGTCTGTATTTAAATTCTCTAAAATTGAATTAAAATTTTAATCTCAAATTTGAATACTGTAGTTTTTATAGTATTTTCTTATTTATGTGAAGATACTCGTACATTTACAAGTAGGTGGATTTAATAAAACGTATAACTAAAACTTATTAGTAACCGCCTTTGAATTTCTTTAACATATATTCCTAGGTTGGTAAAGTTTTTTTCCGGCTCCGCCACATAAACGTTCAATTTTGGGCTCCCAACATCCCGCCGCAATTTTCGCTTATACCCCTAAAAATATGTATGGATAAAAAACACAATTTTGGTACTTACTCTATTACCTATGTGTGTGCTCTTTTTGGTGCAAAGTTTTTGCGGCTTTTTCAATATTTTATGAGTCAAGCTTTTGCGTTAACACCTTGAGTACGGAGGGCCCTGCTGTGGCATTAGGTGGAAAGTGCAGGAAGGAGCCCAACCAAACCCAGCCCCCTTTTCTGCCAGTGCGTCTGTGTGTTTGGCTTTGGCTTTGGCAGGAAATAACGCGCAAGTTGTAAGTTTTAACTAGCAAACAACTTGCCTTGGTCTGCAGGGCAAGGGGTTTCCCTTTTCCGGTAAAACCGCAAAATCGGGAAAATTGGGGGATTGAGTTTTGAGGGGCTTGGGGGAGGAGGTGACTGTTGCGCCTGTTGAGCAAAGATGTGCTGCTGTTGTTCTTGTTGCACTGAAGCATCGAAAGGAAATTTTCTTACAGCCATGACCACTTTGTAAAGACGCACCTCTAATAATTGTTCCTATATTTTTGGGATTTTGGATTTAGGAATAGAATTTTTGGCATAAATGTGGCATAAATATTTTTGTAATTTAATAAATGTGTTAATTATTTAAACTTTGCGAGCCTTATGGAAATATTTATACTGATATTCATACTCTGGCTTAATCTTCATATTTTACTGTTTTAAATTTAATAAAATAAAATACCTCCAATCAATCTTAGATTTATAGAATCATGAATTAAAAACAAATGTATAACGTTAAAAAAGAGAATTTTTGTACCATATATATTAATATTTTCTCATTTAATTTCTCATTTTCAAACATTTCGTATCATAAATCTGATTTTCACCGTGTAGCTATTGTAGACGTCGACAGCGATTTATTTCCCAGGCAACCTCACACCTCCGGTGTCCGGACCTCCTTGAATCGCACGGAACAATGCCCATTCATGGAACCACGCCCACCAACGCCCCCCAAGAAGGAAGTGGGCTAAATAGAAAGAGAGTTATGTGAGGGGGCAAACCATTTTTGGCGCTCTAACTCAATGAGTCGAAATTAAACAATGCAAAAGATTAAGTGCAGATTTGGGACTTTATCTGCTTGTGCCATAAATTGGTATTTAAGGGATACCTCACAAATGTCTATAGCACCCACGCACAAGCAGACACACACGGAACTACTATATGTACGGAGACATACAACCAGAGAGAGAATGAGGTTTGTGCGCCATGAAGTATGCACCAAAGTTTGCTTTGCCAACAATAGATCAGCTCTATAAATAGCCGGTCTCCTGTTTGCAGGTGGAAGTCCTGGCGGTTTGCGGCATGAATGTGGAAATGCAGCGTAAGTTTTCCACCCCGGCTCTTCTGTTTTGTTTACCAATCCCGAAACCCTTAGGTTTTCGAGCTCGCAAAAAAACATGCACAAGATTAATTGCAATCGGTGCTTTGGCATATGTTTTATATGTGTATATATGCTGTTTTCGACGCCGGCAAAAAACTTGTTCCGCTTCCTGTTTGGTGTGTGCTTTGGGTTTTCTTTGTGCAACTTTTTTGCCGGTCGGTGAGTGCACTTGGCATCTGAGAAGGTAATTAAGCAACTATTTATGGGACGGGGGCGAGCACAGCCACAGAACATATGTCCAAGAAACTTTCACGTTAGCCAGGAAGAGCTGCAAATAATTGGTTGATGATTGAACTCATGAAATTAGTATGCAGGAGAATTTACATTGGTTCACTTAGCTTTTAAGGTGTACTTTTAGAAATCTTCCTGAAAAACGGCGGCTATTTTGAGGTAAACTTGGAGAGCCGAAAAAAATAGCTTTCTTTATTGAATAAAATATCTGAAAACTGTCATTACAGGCTTTCAAATGTTTTCCTTTTTATACCCGGTTCTTAAAAAGAACAAGGGTATATTGGATTCGTGGATTCGGAAGATTTTCCGACACTATAAAGTCCTATATATATTCTTGATCAGCATCAACAGCCGAGTCGATCTAGCCATGCCCTTCTGTCCGTCCGTCCGTCTATCCTTTCGTCTGTCCTTCCACCTGTCCGTATGAACGCCTAGATTTTTGAAACTATAATAGATAGAGAAAAACTAATTTCACATTCTGATTCTAGGGATAGCAGTTCAGCACAAGTTTATTTTAAAAATCGGGTACCTCACCCCCGCAAACCACGAATTTTTTTAAGGGTTCACATTTTGAACTATAGAATTACTAAATTCGGATATTATATGGGTAGAGCTAAATCTATCTGTTTTGCAAACATCAGTCGATTACGCCCATTTTTGAAGGCGTGTTGCGCCCTCTAGCTTCTCTGTAACCTGTAAGCACAAATTACAAACCTGCAAGCACAAATTACAACATATGGAAATAGACAACCGGGTATTTATAGTCCAGACGCTCGACTATAATCTTTTTGGACCTCGGTATTATGATAGCCCACCCCATTTTAAAACAAATACAAATATTACAGATACTTAGTAGAAGGGCCACTCGAAATTGATCCCTTAAATGCTTTATCCTTTGTCCTTTTGTTCAGCCAAATACTCCCAGTTCGCCCCCAAAAAAAGTTATTCCACCTTTGCCATTTCTTATTCAATTTCATTCGCAGGCCAGGGCCATAATTCGATTGCCTCATGTCTTAATGGCATAATCTCGGGCCGTGTGTGTCCTGGCAACAACAACAACAAGAACAACACCAACAATAACAACATATTGTGATGGGGCTTTCTCTTATCCTGGGCTTCATCCCATGCCAACGTGAAAGTATATATGCCCCACTCCAGTAGCATCAACACCATATCACTTTGATTACTTTATTATTGGTGGCCACCCTCCTCCGTCGCACACACACAACACATACGCTACGCACAACACAACACACCTTTGTGCCACATACCCCGGCCGCTTTTTTTTGTTACCACCATCTCTGGATTTTTCCTCCCGTTTTCTCCACATTTTCCCCGCTGATTATGGTACTTCCCCCGCTCAGAAATTCCCGGCATTATCCCACTTTACTTATTAGAAGCAATCATACAACACCCCCCCAGCCAGGGGAAAAAATATTTGGGGGTTGGGCCGACCTCGAACCGGGCACGAAGAAGCGCAGCTGAAGAGGCAGCCAGCAAAAATAAATCATTTTTTCTGCTTTTGTTGTTGATTTATGCGTTTCTTCGATGTCTCTCACCCCAAAGGCTCATACTTTTCGCTCTGTGTCTCTCGGTTGTCTTCTATCTCGTTTCGTCTATAAATGTAACTCTGTTCGTTTGCTACACTGCAAAAAAAAAGTTATATCGAAAAGGTACAAAAGGTTCATAGAGATACAAAAGGTCTCTCGTAGCGGAGTCCGCGGAATTCAGTTTATGCAAAAAATTTGATCATTTCCATATTGAAAGCTGTAAAAAAAACTTAACTTTACTGCGTAGGATTGATTTATATTATAATATTAAAAAGATAAATAAATGATTGGTATAGATATAGATTTTTGAGCATTTTTAAATCTTCTTCAATAATACTGTGACCATTAAAATAATTCAATTGTAAAACTTATATATTTTACTCCTCGTATTTAATGTAAATTCCAATCGATTTTAATATTACGAGTACTTTCCGTGTATCTGGCGGCTGCACTTTGGCTCCTGTTGATAATGAGGCAAATCATTTTTCGTGAGATAAATTTCCCCTCGACTACAGCGGCATATAAGTAGCTGGAAAACTTATGTTCTGACCCAACCTCCTCCTAAGCCAGTTACTATGCCTTTGTCTGGCAAGTCATTCCATGACCACCAAGCCCATTCCCAAGCCCCAACACGCCCATGGAAAACCCCTCCGCTTACCTTGACAGGGGAAATCGGAGAGGGTTTTGGCGTCGACAAGTTCGAGTTTGGTGCGCTCCTTGAAAGCGTTATAAATCATTGACATGATTAAGCGACGCGGCACGACACGACATCCTTTTGTTGTAATGCTACTGCTCCTGCTTCGTATAAAAATATATAATTTAGTGGGGGGCGGGGCTAGTGGGTTAGTGAAAGTTCACCCATCTCTTTGCCCAAAATGATAATTTAATATCGAAAATTGTTTTTATTGAGCTGATTTGTAAGTCCAATAGAGAATGAGGAACGGGTGTAAATTTCGGTTGGTAGTTCCAATAACTAGTGATTTAATTGTGGGATCTTCGGAAAAAATTAAGGTCTTTTGGGTTTAGTTTACTTGAAAAATGCATGTATTCATGAATTTCTGGATGACATTATTGTTCGGATATAAAGGTTGAAACGATTGTGTAATATTTGAATGTATTTCTTTGGATTTGTTGGATTAGGTACAATAATGGAAGTGTTCGGTAGGTGTGGAATGTTCCTCTAATAGATCCAGAATGTGTCTGATGTCATCTACCTGAAGCCGAACATTTAATCATTCAAATTAGCATTGAATTCTTCGTTGATATTTAAATTAATTACATTTATGGTACAAACATACCATTTGTACCTTAAGGTACAAAAGTACGCTACATGAAAAAAAATATTTGGTTAAGTTCAATAAACGAAAATATTGGGTTTCTTATTTAATTTAAAAATTATGTAAAATAAGTGCCAGGAACTTGTTCTCATACATGTAAATGTAGTGAAAAGTGAGAGAAGTACCAACAGATTTCTAATAATGTAACATACGAGTATGTTTTATTAAGTTGTTAGCATCAACATTGTAGTTTTATATCCTGCCGAGCAACGCATTCAGTCTTTGATTGTTTGGAACTGTTTTATTTACGATCCATTGTAAAGTGTGCGAAAGTGTTAAATATAATATATATATATTGGATGTGTTTTAGTTCATAATTCCTTGGAGAGAGTGCGAAAGTTTGAAAAATCCAGATGTCCGAGGTCATCTATCCGGCGCCATAATCCATAATCAGCATTCGATCCTTAGTTGATGTTAAAGTGGATCACAATTATGGAATTATGGAAATTCCTCTCTGTCTAGCCACCATTGGCAGGGCTTTGGCCTTCCTCATTCATTGTGCGCAAGACCTGAAACAAAAAGTACAAATATTTGCATTAATAAAAAAACGCAAGAATACCTGAAACTGTATTTTCTTCGACATATTTGCCAATAACTTGGACAATATAAGAGCTAGGGGGCTATAAGGACAGTTTAACTATTACGCAGACATTACCAATAATGTCATGGATGACTTAAAGTTTATTTTGACTGTATTTTTTATTAAATGGCCTAAAATTCCCAATTTTTTGTAACAACAGTTTCATAAAGCTCTGCATTAATACTTTTGATGCTTTTAAAATTATCAATAACAAAACTTGATGTTTTCTTTCATTTGTGTTGGCTGGGCTCTGCCATAAGGCCGATTTGAGCACCCCAGCTATGGAGTCTTTCTAGCCACCACGTGAAACTTACATCTAACTTCCTCTTAATCTGGGCGGACCGATCCATAAGTTTTTTGGCTTTCTTATCCAATAACTTCTGTTTCTTAAACATCTCATGAGCAGTCTTAGTCAGTACGGTCAAATTTTTCTGAAGCTGTTCCAACTCTGCCAAAGCGTTTTTGAGGCTCGTACGAGTAGCACGGTCCATTTCGATGCAAAAGAATTTAGACACCCGAAAATTTGATTATTTACGGTGTAATCAGGGGTGATCACAATCGGCGTGAAAATCAGAAGGGATTGCCCTTTTTTATCACCGTGTCGAGTTATTGGACGAGAGTTTTTAATTTTAAATTCACAGTCAACTAGATGCAACTAGGAAATTGGAACGTTTGACAGAAAAGCCCTGGTAGTAAGGAAACGAGTAATCGATGAAACCGCAGAAAGTGAGACCAGGCATTATAAATATATCGCTAGGGCTGGGGGATCTAAGCTGTTTCCGATAATCTTAAACCCGAAAAAATTAGGGATGGAGAAAAAAAATTGAAAAATTTTCGATTTCAAATTATTATAAATTTAACCAAATTCTAAACTGTTAAATTCGGGAATGGGTGGATCCGAAAATTGTTTACTATTCGTTAGTCAAATCTCATACCTGATGGTCTGTTTTAGCGTTATATGTATTAGGAAGAGGGTTGCATTCTACGAGTAGTATACCGCCCTTTTGGTGGCCCCCTCATAAAACTTACAGATAATCTCAACCTAATATCAGCGCACCGATTCATTATTTTTTCGTATTGCCTGCCCATTGTTGAGTTTCGGACTATTCGTCAGAAAGATTTGACTATTCGTTAGTCAAATCTCATACCTGATGGTCTGTTTTAGCGTCATATTGGGAAGAGGGTTGCATTATAGTATACCGCCCTTTTGGTGGCCCCCTCAAAAACTTACAGATAATCTCAACCTAATATCAGCACACCGATTCATTATTTTTTTGTATTGCCTGTCCTTTGGTGAGTTTCTTCTAATTAAGGCAATGACAGTCTGCCTCATTCGGTCCAAAGATCTCTCAAGTTGTTCCAACTCCATCCACCTCTCTTCGTGGCTCATCGGGCGGCCCAACGGATTCTCCATTTTGATCCAAGAGAAAATATATGTTTATACGAAATTAGTGACGAACCCAATTGACGTAAAATTCAAAGGAAACTAAACTTGTGAGGGTATTCGAATTAACAGTTTATTCTATTTACCTTAAAGCGTAATATTGAATATGTTAAGATTGTACAAATTTACATATGTAAGGAGACATCACCGGCCACATAAAGTTCTTGATCACCATCAAAAGCCATGTCCGTCTGTCCGTCCGTATGTCCGTCTCTCCCTCTGTCAGTCTGTATGTATGAATACGACCTTTCGGAGTTGGCCAAAGTCCTTGTTACTTCTCTTGGGAGCTTAGGGCTTCTACAAGAGCCTTCAATCGGTGGAACGTCTGGCAAAAGTCGATCAATCTGTTGCCATTGTTACTACGTATGCCGATACCGTGCCGACCAATAATTGATTCCAATCCGTTGTTATTGGGGCCGAGTTTCGCATTGAAGTGTCCCATGACTATTTTAATGTCGCCTCTCTCTACCCTGGTAAGTGAAAATGCGAGGGCAATATACTCATAGAAGTCGTCTTTGATTACTTCGTTAACGTCTTTCGTTGGGGCGTACCATTGCACGATAGATATGTTATGTGTCTAACGCTGCATCGGAATCTAGCGATTCTATCAGATATATTTGATTTCCATCCATTAAACAATCAGCACGTGCATACATATACTGCTCCACTTGAATTGGTCAGTCCCTAAGTGAAAATTTAGATCTGAGACCTTAAATAGCACCATTAAACCCATTTCTTCGGAAAAAACCTCAAGCAAATTCTATGGGCCCACATTTTAGGGTTCCTTGGGCTTAGTTTGAAAATGCATGTATTCATTTTAATTTTCGATCAGCTTTTATTGTTCGAGTATAATCGTAGAAATGACTGTGGTTCTACATATGTAATTGTTGTAATAACTTGTGTTCAGTCTTTGGATTTGTTGGTGTGAGAGTGTGAACTACCCGGCATCTAACCGGCGCCGAACCTGCATATGATGTTCCATAACAGCATTCAATTATGGAAGTGTTTGAGTTTCTAATCCATTAGATATTCAGTGTAGAGAGCGCGAAAGTGAGAAATATCCAGCATGCCAAGGGACGAAGTTCCTCCTGTCTAACCTTCCTCGTCAGAGGTATCGTCTAAATTATGCTTTGCGCGTATGTCCTTAAATAAAAAGAAAAAAATATTTGCATGAATACAAAAAGGTTGAATATTGATGGTCCGTTTTCGCGTTGCATTAGGTTGCATGCGCAGCCACCACGTGAAACTTACGGATATCTTCGATCTAATAGCGGCGCACTGATTCATTATTTCATCGCATTGATTATTCAAAGTATTCGACATCATTCTAATCGTAAGCAACTCATATGACAATCGCTCCATAGTTCTTTCAAGTCGTACTATCCGCGCACACCTGATGAAGGTCTCAGGGCTGATCCCGCGTTGGTCCGTCTCGTCCATTTCGTCAAAGTAAGTCACAAGCTATGAGAAAATCAGACCAGCTTCAACTTTTTGAGCAACGTGTCGATTAGACAGTACTTAGTTTTTAATGCACAGCACACTCAATCATGAAAATTTCCCAAAAAAACAGCTAACAGAATAGCATGTTAGTCAGTAATGGAACTGCCGAAAGTGTCACCAGGCGAAAAAACATCGCCAGAGTTGAGGGCTCTAGGCTGTTCCTTGTGACTTTTATTGGGATTAGAAATAAAAAACGGTCACATTTGTTTTGCGTCACTTTTATTTAAAATTAATTTTTTTTTAGACAATGATGCAAGTTTGCTGTTGGGGGGTTGCTCTGGGCCATTCCGACGATTGTGCCTTCCTTTTGGAATGTCCAAGATGAGCTGCCCTGTCGGAAAAACACAGGTGGGGTAACATTTTGTGAGTCCGCCCTTTCATTGCCAAATATAAGAAATTCTAACTCCGCAGCTTATAATTAAATTGCGATGTTAAAGAATTACATCGTTGAAGTGCAAACTGGAAGCTGGGGATGACATCAAACGGCAGGCTGAATATGCTTTTGGGGTATACCCGTACGTTTATTTTATTGTTTGTAAATTATAACATGACTTGCGACGAAATCGCAGTGGATCTTTCTTATTTTTGTGTAATCCATTCGATAATGTGTGAAGTGTCCTTCATGTGTGGAAAGATCCAGAATGCATTTCATATCCAAGTACGATGTTTTTCCGGTTCCGAAAAAAGAAATCCTTGTTGAGTCCCTGGTATGTGTGAATAACTTGAGGTCGAGGATTACGATGAATGTGGTGAATGATCTTAGGCCTCATCCTCGATTAGGGATGGTTTTGGTCACTGCAATGAATAAACGGGATTACAACAAATTGGTAAAATGTAAGCGCAATGTCGTGGCTAATTCACTTACTTAATTGGAAGTTAGTGTTGATAGTATAGAATAGTGTTGATTTGTGTAGTTTTAAGTCCTGGAAGCTTGCTCGCATTGTTGGGTAGTGTTAAAAGCCTGCAATTGTATGTTGAAATAAATTGGGTTAGTGTGTTTCAAAAATTAAAAGTTTTCGTATATAGGTACTATCGCGCCCGCCTCGAAGAAATCTGGTCACTTGAACTTGTCACCTTTAAAACTGATCAAAAAAGGGCTGCCAGCTTAATTTCTAGAGAGCTGCCACATACTCCCTCAGCTGTTCTGAGCTGTCAACTATAAATGACAACTTTAATTAATTGTCAAAATTTTCAATAAATTTCCCTAATCTTAAACTTTCACGAAATTTTCTCTCCCGGGTCCCCCTTGAACACGTACAAAAAATGTCATCAAAATCAGTTCAGCCGTTTACGATTCTATAGCGGACATATGCTCATGGTTACATTCATTTTTATATATAGATGAACTGAAAATCTTTAAAATCAATGTCTGCAATGGTATCACCATCCCTTCCCTACGGATAAATTGTCATTTACAATACTCACGTTGTTATCGACTCGTCCTTGTAAGTGTAGCAAAACCAATTGTCAATTGTCTTCAGTGGAATGAAAGAGACATGCTGAAATAAGAAATTAGTTCCCTCGTTTTGCAACAAACCCCTGGCTGTCAAATTTTTCACATACCTATGCACATTTGTCCCAGCGATCTCGAAATCGTGTGTAAATGGGGTTTACTTTTTTGGCAAGCTGCCCCCCATCTTAGCGAGCTTGGCCACCTCAATCTTGGCCTTCTTAATTTCTCTTATACTTGCGCCAAGACTGAGTCCCAGGCGACGGGTCATCACAGCCAGCTTCACCTCCGTCTGGTGCACCCTGCGCATCGACGCGAGTTTTTCAAGGTTCTTTTTCATTAACGGGTCAGTGTTTCTCTTAGGAACCATCATTTTGAGCCGTAATTGAAAATGGTTAGTAGAGGCCACACGCAGGGAAACTAACACCAAACTTTTTAACACACTTGAACAATTATTTTAAAATATTCCAGTAGTGTTATCCGGTTGAAGACCGAGAATCGACTGAATGACTGGGGGTCTGGCTCGGGGTATTCGATTTGACAGCTCTGCATTTCAGTGGCACAGCACACTAGGTGACAAAATGTAGACAGATATATATCGATAAATAGTATTCCTTCCTGCCAATCGGAATTACAATCCGACTTAAACAACCTCCAGACGTGGTGCTTGCAAACTTTTTAAACCTCAACGGCCCTAAGTGCAAGACAATGACCTTCTGTCGTTGTAATCCCATGCTTGCTACTTATTACATAAATGGCGATGCCCTGGATCGTTTAAAGCTTACTGACGATCTTGGCATCTGCCTGGATAGCAAACTTCAATTCACCGACGATATATCGTGTCGTGTATGTTTAACAAAGCGAGGGGTGTACTTGGATTTGTCAAAAGATGGTCGAAAGAGTTCGATGCCCCATACCTTACTAAAACTTACTATATTTCTTTAGTTTGACCGATTCTGGAATACGGGTATTGTGTTTGGAGTACCCAATATGGTGTTCACAAAGACAGCATTGAATCGGTGCAATAAACAAAGGTTCTTATTTTTGCACTTCGTGGCCTTAACTGGGATGCAAACCAGCACCTTCCTTCTTATCAGAGAAGACTACTTTTATTTAACTTACCCACCCTTACTAAGGCGTATTAATCTGTTAATAATACAACGCCGTATTTATTAACAGATTAATAAATGGTGAAATTGACTGTTCAAACTTGATCTGTCAACTTTACCGTGCCCCGTAGACAAACTCGCAATGTCGTTCCTCTTAATTTACCACATTTAAGAACGAACTGCGCCCTGCATGATCCTTTTAGGGGGTTATGTACGGACTGTATGTAATGCACTTGAAAACCAAGTTGCAAGCTGTTTGGTCCAACAATTGAGCATTTTCCATATAAAATTTGAACCCCAATTTTCTTACTTGCAATTCAAATTTTCCAAATCCTCCAAAGTTGGAGTTTCCGCATTGTAGCTTTAGCGCTTTGTGCTGTGCTTTGATTATGAATCAATCAGAAATCGATGATAGTCGATATATAGTAAATATTTCAATATGTTTCATCTAAACAAAATTGGTAAATATGTTTTTGGGGGGCGCTTTATAATTTGGTTTTTATCTTGAAATGTAAACATCAACAACAAGGGCATACAATAAACAATTCATTGGTATTTGTTATTTTGTGTAANTATTTTAAAATATTCCAGTAGTGTTATCCGGTTGAAGACCGAGAATCGACTGAATGACTGGGGGTCTGGCTCGGGGTATTCGATTTGACAGCTCTGCATTTCAGTGGCACAGCACACTAGGTGACAAAATGTAGCCATACAGATATATATCGATAAATATTATTCCTTCCTGTCAATCGGAATTACAATTCGACTTAAAAAACCTCCAGACGTGGTGCTCTGCAAACTTTTTAAACCTCAATGGCCCTAAGTGCAAGACAATGACCTTCTGTCGTTGTAATCCCATGCTTGCTACTTATTACATAAATGGCGATGCCCTGGATCGTTTAAAGCTTACTGACGATCTTGGCATCTGCCTGGATAGCAAACTTCAATTCACCGACGATATATCGTGTCGTGTATGTTTAACAAAGCGAGGGGTGTACTTGGATTTGTCAAAAGATGGTCGAAAGAGTTCGATGCCCCATACCTTACTAAAACTTACTATATTTCTTTAGTTTGACCGATTCTGGAATACGGGTATTGTGTCTGGAGTACCCAATATGGGGTTCACAAAGACAGCATTGAATCGGTGCAATAAACAAACGTTCTTATTTTTGCACTTCGTGGCCTTAACTGGGATGCAAACCAGCACCTTCCTTCTTATCAGAGAAGACTACTTTTATTTAACTTACCCACCCTTACTAAGGCGTATTAATCTGTTAATAATACAACGCCGTATTTATTAACAGATTAATAAATGCTGAAATTGACTGTTCAAACTTACTCTGTCAGCTAAATTTAACCGTGCCCCGTAGACTAACTCGCAATGTCGTTCCTCTTAATTTACCACATTTAAGAACGAACTACGCCCTGCATGATCCTTTTAGGGGGTTTTGTACGGACTGTATGTAATGCACTTGAAAACCAAGTTGCAAGCTGTTTGGTCCAACAATTGAGCATTTTCTATATAAAATTTGAACCCCAATTTTCTTACTTGCAATTCAAATCTTCCAAATCCTCCAAAGTTGGAGTTTCCGCATTGTAGCTTTAGCGTTTTGTGCTGTGCTTTGATTATGAATCAATCAGAAATCTATGATAGTCGATCTATAGTAAATATTTCAATATGTTTCATCTAAACAAAATTGGTAAATATGTTTTTGGGGGGCGCTTTATAATTTGGTTTTTATCTTGAAATGTAAACATCAACAACAAGGGCATACAATAAACAATTCATTGGTATTTGTTATTTTGTGTAAAAACTAGGCAACATATATATGTTGTGGCTCACGAATAAAATATGATGCATTGTGGATAAGATCCTATAAGATCCAATTATTAAGGAATGTTGATAAAACATCGTTTCTTGGAAATCAGTTCGTGAATATGATTTTCACGATAACGATGATCGAGGTGAATGATAGCGGGCCATCTTCCATTATGGGTAATGGTGGTGTCTGAAAAAAAAGGTTTTAGCCAATTGGAAAATGTTTTGGCTGACTTACTTACCAGTATTCAATAAGGTGGTCATTTGTGTTGTATTTTTACAAAATTAAGGTATAGAATAAAGCGCCTAGAAATAAAAAAAATCAAGTTATTTTCATACTTAGGGTAAGCCAATGAATAAAACGTATGGTGCCATGAATGAGGCTTAAAAGCGAAAGGATATACCCTTTGGTATACTTACCGAATTCCCCTATTTAAATTGCTGGATAATATTCGGGTTTGCAAAACTATAAGTACCTTTTTCAGTTCTGTGGGATAAATGGAGAGAATGAAATATTCGATCTATCAATACTTCCTCTGTTATTTTTCACTTACCCAAGCAAACAGGAAATTGTCTAGAAATTAATGTTAAATGGCACGTTCGGAGGAACCACTTGCTCTGCGACGCCCCCATGATGCCCACCCACTCGAAGTGAAACCACTCGATGAGGCAGTTCTTCCCGACGCAGGCGATCATCCCGGAGACCTCATCGTACGGACACCGGCAGCATCAATAGACGAAATCACCCTCCCGGGCCAGACGCCCCCCGGCCAGGCGGTCGGATCGGGTAGCGCATGTTGTTGGTCTTGAAGTACTGCAGCACTTGGAAGCTGGGATTTGGCAGCAGATGGAATCGGTTGATAAAACGGTGTGTCGAGGTGTGTCGAGATCCAACGATTCCGACGCTAACGATTCGCCATTGCCTGTTGCCCAGCACCGTACCGCTGACAGACAGCGGTTCCGAGGACGACGATATGGAGGTGAACGTCACCATTGTGGCCGACTCTCCGTTTCAGGTGGCTCCACCAGCACCGCCGGTCCTGCTGCCGCCACCTGAAGAGTCGGTCACAACCGTGACGTTCACCTCCATTTCCTCGTCCTCGGAACCACTGTCGCTGCTGTCTGTCAGCTGTGCAGTGCTGCGCAACAGGCTAGTGCGATATTTTAGCGTCGGAATCGTTGGATCAACTCAACTGGGCCCACAGCATTTAATCAACCGATTCGCCTTGCTGCCAATTCCCAGCTTCCAGGTGCCCCAGTACTTCAAGGCCAACAACATCCGGTACCCGATCCGACCGCCGGCCGGGGCGCGTCTGGCCCGCGAGGGTGAATCCGTCTATTGCTACTGCCGCTGCCCGTACGATGAGGTCTCTGAGATGATCGCCTGCGACGGGGAGAACTACCTGGTCGAATGGTTCCACTTCGAGTGCGTGGGCATCATGGTGGCGCCGTATGACAAGTGCTTCTGTGCCGTGTGCCGCGCCAAATACTCCGAGGGTGCCGCCTCCTATCCGGGAGTCCTCAAGGCGTAGATATACCACGAGAATCTAGGATCAGATCTATCATCAATATAACACGTAACTCCGACATCAACTACAAAACACACCAACTACAGAATGGATTCCGCATATTAACTGAGAAATTTAGTCGCTGCACTCTCGGTCGAATCTAAAACTAGACTGAATGACTTGGTCTTTGCGTCAAGGTATACAACTGTCAAAAATGTCAGTGCTTGCT
This sequence comes from Drosophila ironensis, assembly GCA_021223825.1. Classification (NCBI taxonomy): domain Eukaryota; kingdom Metazoa; phylum Arthropoda; class Insecta; order Diptera; family Drosophilidae; genus Drosophila; species Drosophila ironensis. Next base: position 38,309 of record JAJJHQ010006602.1, read on the forward strand.
TTTTTTTTGCGCATATGTATGTGTTTTAGAAGTTTTGAAACACTGTTGTGTGCCCGTGTTGAAAATTGAATGAAAAAAGTGTTGCAAATATTTTATTTCGATTTTCTTCAAATACAAAAAGTTGCTTTAAAAACTTTGCCAATTATTGATTGTAATCTCATGCTTGCTATTTATTACTTAAATGTTGATGCCCTGGATCGTTTAAACTTTAAAGCTTACTGACGATATTGGCATCCGCCTGGATAGCAAACTTAAATTCACCGACAATATATTGTGTATGATTAACAAAGCCACGGGTGTACTTGGATTTGTCAAAAGATGGTCGAAATATTTTAATGACTAAAACTGTATATACGAGTACATATTAAGTTCGTCCGATTCTGAAATACGGGTCTTGTGTCTGGAGTCCCCAACATGGGGTTCACAAAGACAGCATTGAATCGGTGAAAAAAAAGGTTCCTATTTTTGCACTTCGTGGCCTTAACTGGGATGCACACCAGCACCTTCCTTCTTACCAGAGTAGACTACTTTTAATTAACTTACCCACCCTTACTCATCGTAACACAATGCTTGGTGTTGTATTTATTAACAGATTAATAAATGGTGATATTGACTGTTCAAACTTGCTCTGTCAACTTTACCGTGCCCCGTAGACAAACTCGCAATTTCGTCGCCCTTAATTTTGCACACTGTAGAACGAACTACGCCCTGCATGATCCTTTTAGGGTTTTATGTACGGACTATAATGCACTTTCTCCATTGTCTCCAAATGTAATCCTAACACCCTTAAAACCCTCATACCAATTCACCTATCACAACGCCATCATACTTAGTATCCTCGTATTTCTCTTGCTAACAAGTTTCCTCGTATCTTTCTTTCGGGTCTTTCCCCGCGACTCGAGTCGTACGCTACACGGCAAGCCCCCGGAATATATAGTTGCCCGCGCCTATTCTCGCTTTGTGTTACCAAAGTCAAGTAACGAGGGCGGTTTGATAAGTCCGTGAATTTTTGAATTTCCCGAGCAGATATTCCAAATGCAACAGTGCTACCGTCAACTGTAATCTATTAGTGAGCAACTGTCAAATTTTGCGCCAGTTTCGTCATCTAATTGGTTTTTGAGAGCCATTCAAAGCAGAATTTTTACGAAAATAGAAAAAAGTGAATTTCGAGTGCTGATTAAGCAATAATTTTTACGCAAAAAAACCATTACTGAAACCAAATAAAAGCTTAATAAATACTACGGGGACTCTGCACCATCAATTTCAATGGTAAAGAAGTGGTTTACTGAGTTCCGTTGTGGTCGTACAAGCACAAGTGACACCGAACGTTCAGATCGCCCAAAAGAAGTGATCACTCCGGAAATCGGAGTGATCCAAAATCCATGAAATGATATTCGATGATCGGAAAATAAAAATACATGAGGGTAAATTATACTTTACACGAATATTTGGACATGAAAAAACTCTCCGCGGGATGGGTGCCGCGATTGCTCACACTCGACCATAGGCGCAATCGTGTGACAACTTCAAANCGAGTGCCGCGCCAAATACTCCGAGGGTGCCGCCTCCTATCCGGGAGTCCTCAAGGCGTAGATATACCACGAGAATCTAGGATCAGATCTATCATCAATATAACACGTAACTTCGACATCAACTACAAAACACACCAACTACAGAATGGATTCCGCATATTAACTGAGAAATTTAGTCGCTGCACTCTCGGTCGAATCTAAAACTAGACTGAATGATTTGGGCTTTGCGTCGAGGTATACAACTGTCAATAATGTCAGTGCCAGCTTTTTTTTTGCGTATATGTATGTGTTTTAGGAGTTTTGAAACACTGTTGTGTGCCCGTGTTGAAAATTGAATGAAAAAAGTGTTGCAAATATTTTTTATTTCGATTTTCTTCTTTCACTTTTCTCCATTATCTCCAAGTCAAATCCTAGGACTCTTAAAACCCTTATACTAATTCACCTATCACAACAACATCATAAGTAGTTTCCTCGCATCTTTCTTTCTAAAAAGTTTTTTCGTAGAAAGATTCTTTCGGGTATATCCCCGCGACGCGAGCCGTACGCTACACGTCACGCCCCTGGAATATATAGTAGCCCGTTCTAGATTTGTGTTACCAGTTACGAAAAAGCCACAATATCAAGATTGGAAGCCAAGATGCAAGCTTTTTGGTCCAAAAATAAAACCTTTGCTATAATTTGACCCCCAATTTTTCTTACTTGCGATTCAAATCTTCCAAATCCTCCACAGTTAGAGTTTCCGCATTGTAGCTTTAGCGCTTTGTGCTGTGCTTTGATTATGAATCAATCAGCAATCCATGATAGTTGATCTATAGCAAATATTTCAATATGTTGCATCTAAACAAAATTGGTAAATATGTTTTTCGGGGGCGCTTTATAATTTGGTTTTTATCTTGAAATGTAAACATCAACAACAAGGGCATACAATAAACAATTCATTGGTATTTGTTATTTTGTGTAAAAACTAGGCAACATATATATGTTGTGGCTCACGAATAAAATATGATGCATTGTGGATAAGATCCTATAAGATCCAATTATTGAGGAATGTTGATAAAACATCGTTTCTTGGAAATCACTTCGTGAATATGATTTTCACGATAACGATGATCGAGGTGAATGATAGTGGGTCATCTTCCATTATGGGTAATGGTGGTGTCCTAATAAAAAAGGTTTTAGCCAATTGGAAAATGTTTTGGCTGACTTACTTACCAATTATTCAATAAGGCCATTTGTGTTGAATTTTTACAAAATTAAGGTATAGAATAAAGCGCCTAGAAATAAAAAAAAATCAAGTTATTTTCATACTTAGGGTAAGCCAATGAATAAAACGTATGGTGCCATGAATGAGGCTTAAAAGCGAAAGGATATACCCTTTGGTATACTTACCGAATTCCCCTATTTAAATTGCTGGATAATATTTGGTTTTTGCAAAACCATAAGTACCTTTTTGAGTTCTGTAGGATAAGTGGAGAGAATGATATTCGATCTATCAATACTTCCTCGGTTCTTTTTCACTTACCTAAGCAGAAAAGGAAATGTTATGGAAATTAATGTTAAGTAGAACGTTCGGAGGAGTCTGTGTCCAGCTGGGCCGCGTCTGGCTCATGGGCCAGCAAAGCCTCCTCAAGGCTGGCTATATCGGCATATCCCAGATTCTGGCTGACGTTCAACAGCTGGTCTTCCATCTGACGTAGCTCCTCGGCTATCTCGGCGTATTCCATTATACGCGTTGTCAATTCCTGAAATTCAATTTTTTTGCGCAGTTCATCGTTTTGGTCCGGCCGGACCATGTTGAAGCCCGGGAAGCTAATTAAAAACAATATTTTATACCAGCGCAAATAAAAGGGAAAACATTTACAATTCCTTGAAGTTTGAAACGTGTTTTTCGGTTTGATAATGATAATGGATTAAACAATTTGGGCACTGTGTCGATGTAATCGACTGGACAGCTCTGAATTTTATTTTCACAATACACTATTTGGCAAAATTCTACAAAATGATGACCATGCAACTTTTAGGGCAAGTTTGCATTACGTGATTTGCAACACTTTTTTGTGCAGGACTTTTGAAAAGTGTTGCATAACGTGAGTGAAAATATTTAGGCTGCCTTTTTAATTAAGTTACAATTACAGACTTTTAAGCGGATGGCTTGAATAAATTATGGATAAGAAAAATTATCAGTGGCTTGGTAAATTTGGGCTTAAGATTACAGAGTTCCTTATATAATTTTTTTTTCTGATATAAATTTGAAAACGTTTCTTAAACACAAATAATTTCTGCGTTTTAAAGACCTTTTCAATGGAATAAAACGCTTTTGTGGCTGCTGAAATTCCTATAAAATTTGTTCAAAATCTTCACTGCACTCGGCACCTTTGCCACCTCTCGACCCCGCTTTTTGCATCCTCCTTTCTTCACACCCCAGTCTTGGACACTTGAAAGCGCTGAAAACTCATCCGCCACTTTGGCTCCGGCATCTTACATAATATTCCGTTTGCCTTTGCACTCTGCCCCTTTCAGAATTTTCCACACAAGCTCCCGGCCAGCCCCTCCACTGAATTTTCGTACCCACTCACATCAAACATATTTTTGTGTACTTTAAGAAACTTTGCTAATATGTTAAAACTGTTCATTGACACCGAAAAATGAACAAAACGGCGCGGGGGCAACAAAAAAAAAAAATAAGAACAAAAAACGGGTAAGTATGAACATTGGGAGGGGGTGGGGCGCCCATGTGTTTGAGTTTTGGGCTGCGATTTTCCTCATATGCGATGTGTGTTGAAAAACACAAACAGCAACTGTGAGCTTATTAAATGGCAGATAGCTTGGCCCTCTTTGCGCCGCCCCTGGCATGCCTGGGCCAAAGAGTTTTGGTAGTCAAATAGCAAAAATAGAAGCAAACTTTGTTGCCGCTTCTGCGATATTAACTGTTAATTATGGCAGCTGCCACGCCCAATTTTTGCCGGTCTGTCAATATTTGTTGAAACACTTTCTGATAGGCCAAAATGGTTTTTGAATATGCCACCCATCGCCCCCGCAATGGGTGAGTGCCCAGAAAGTTGTGCAATTGCAATTGCATCTCACTATTTTATTAGAAAAGTTTCGAAACCCCAGCCAACCATCATCAGGCCACCCACCATCCTTGCCATTGTCCAATGTTTGACTTTATGCGCTATTTTTTAATATTTATTATGGCTGATTGCGATTCCTCGAAACTCAGACAGGGACACCCCCGTCCTGCCCTCTATTTTGTGTTTGCTTTGCGGCGGCTAAAACGGAGCAGGAATAAAAAACGAAGGACCGACCGGCAGTCGCTTGAAATGTAAAAGTTAAGACAGAGGGCTGACTGCATTCACGCATTATAATTTAAGTGAAACATAAATATTGATGTAATAAATTAATTTCTGCCAAATGGAAAGTCCGGGAGGGCCAGAGGGCAGACTGGCTTGAATATGTCAATGGCAGTCGCATTGCTAAATTTTCAGGGGGGTTCAACCCACTAAATTTTATAAAAACTAAGTGGATAATTCTAAGGATCGTGGGGTATTACTATGGTATAATATTTATTTTGTTTAAATTTATTTTTAACATTTTTGGGAAGCATTAGACGACGATGCCTCTGTTTAGGCCTCAGCTCGATTTAGAGTTTCCTTGAAATTCCCGCTGGGAATAATATTTTCATTTTGCGACGACAATGGGGCTACCGTTCCTATTAAAAATTTGCCAAGCCATTGTCTTTAAATGGAGAATTCAATTTGTATTTCGAATGTTTTAGTGCGGCAAGGGATTGGGTGATTTGTAGACGACATTTGATGCCCAAGCATTCGGGTAATACAATGGCGGAAGCTGGTCCTTCAATGTCTTCCTGGTGACCCCGGACTCCTTCCAATTTTTTCCCTGCTTATTTGCCCAGGATTTTGCTTTATGTTAATTTAAAATTCAAATTGATTCTGTTCCTGTCTTTGTATTTTATTTGGTTTTTTTTTGTGTGTTTTGTTGGCGTGTTGAATTAAATTAATTGGTGTGAAATGCAATTATTCTGTTGCAAGGGACTGGCCCTGGGCTAACGCTTATCCAAACTCTATGGGACAGCGTGTCCTCAGCATAGTTTATGAACTATTTATGGCCTGGGCTGCTAAAGGAAGGAAAAAGGTCAATGCTGTCAACTATGCAAAGTTTCTGGGGCCACATAACTTCGATGATGTCTTCGACATTCGGTCCCCGAGACAACAAAGAGCCCTAGTCTGCCGGATTCTTTGTTGGCCGGAGCAAAGTTTGCAATTCTTGTGGGAACACTTGATCATAAGTTGCACATTTTTCACTGATTTATTTTGTCTGAGCAGCGGCACAGCCTCGTCCTTGTCTTGTGCATAGTCTTGCAAAAAATTTATAGAGTTGCCGGAAGCCTCGAAGCGGTCCCAGCGCTCCTTGTCTTCCTTGTCTTTTTCCACCGATTTCCACCTGTTTTCCTCGCTTTTTTTCCCCCGCCCGTTTTCTTGATGGGATGGCCGGGGCATTTGACTTTTACCCCCGAAATGCAGGCCACCAAAGTTTGCAACCTCGATAAAACCGGAGGAATGCCCGGCATTGCCGCATAGCACGAGGATAACTCGTATGTAATCCTGCTCGCCCTAGAGGGTTAATCCATTGATTGGGGTGTTTGCCGGAGCTTTCCAAGAATCCAAGCGCGGTTCACAGGGCAAAAGTGCATGTTACTGGCAAAAATATTTGGCTACCAGGAAATAAAAATGGATTCATGTAAGCCAGTGACGTGTTTTTGAAGATTAGGGTAAGCAGGATTTATTATACCTGCTGCTTAAAAAGAACAAAGATGTATTGAATACGCACGAATGTATGTAACAGGGAGAAAGAAGATTTTTCGACCCCATAAAGTATGTATTCTTGATATATTTTTGATCAGCATCAACAGCTGCGTCGATCTAGCTCTGTCCGTCCGTCTGTCCGTCCGTCCGTTTGTCCGTCTGTCCGTATGAACACCTAGATCTTGGAGACTATAATAGATAGAGAAAAAGTAATTACATATTCAAAATGATACTAGTTCATCACAAGCTTGTTTAAAAAATTAGTTACCTCCTCGCGCACCCCTGCAAACCGCGCAATTCTGTGACGTCCACAATTTTAGTTTTAGGGGTACTAAATTCGGATAGTTAACAAATAAAAACCCTAAAAGGATAAACGCCTTGCATAACCACCTAAATCCAGTTAAAAGTCATTCAAGTCACGACTAAAAGTCCCCTCTCCGAGCCCTGTCAACTTATTATGCAATCTTTAGCAGAGTCCTGGGCAAATCAATTCCCTTTAGTGGCGTATGCACTTGCAACGCCGCCAGAAACTTAAGACCATCCCTCTCTGGCTGAAAGTGCGGACACACAACCCACACGACACACCGCTGATATGCCACAAATTTGTCGTGGCTGTTGTTGTTATTTTCCTGCCAAGACAAACACACCTTCGGGTGCCTTTTTTTAAGGGGCAGGAGGGGGTGGCGATACAAAGTTGGGGCTATGAGGCCATGAGCTACGTTAGATAAAAGTTAGTTTTTTGTTGACTTCAAATGCACACACAGAGAGCGAGAGCGAGAGTTTGTGAGCTGTCTCTGTGCCCCTTGAACCCCACAAAAGCACACACCCATCGTGCGAATCGTGTGAATTATTAAAATCTAATAAACCACAAGATTTTATGTTACACGGAACTCGTTCATCGTCGTCGCCGTCGTTGAGTCTTTGGGAGCCAAAAGTTTCGTGTGGTTTTCTTTGGTTACGCTATTGAACCTTAAATTAAGTTTGAACATAACTTCCGCCCCGGCCCGTCCTGGCCCGCCCCTGGTCGGCCCGACCTGTACCGCCCATTTGGCACACACTCGCATCCTGCTCGCAGGATACCTTTTCTTGGGCTTGTTTACATAGGTAAGTTTAATTTTCCTGTAACACACTTTTCGTCGTCCAGGGTTCGACTCCCATGTGTGGGTGCTCTTCATAAATTTTCTTAATGTCTAAGTGTGAAAATCTTTGCCGTTCGATGGTGCTTTTCACACTTTCCGCACCGAAGGACCTAGCTGGTTTTCGTCCTGGCCCCATTGGCCCAGTGAAATCAAGCAGCAATGTGTAAACTTTCAATAGGTTCGTTAAAATTTTATGATTTTCCTGCCTGGTCTGGGGCTGGCTGGTGGAAAACGTGTTGAAAATTGTTGAGCCACTTCCGTGCCCCAACTCCCTCTCTCTCTCAACACGGCCACTTTTCTTCGCCTTCCTCTGGCTTTCAAGTTGTCGAATGGGATTTTTAAGTTTTCTTGGTTTTTGTGTTTATTGTTTTTTTTTTTGTTTAACCAAACTTTTTTTTTGTGGTAAACTTTTTCATGCACTTTTATTGGTATTTATAGAATATTTATAAGAGTGCTTGGCCAAAGTTGGCAAAAAGTTGGGTGCCTGGATCAGGATTAAGTCCTCTTGATTGGGTCTCATGTTGGTGGTCATTTTTTAAGTGGCGCTTGAATGGTTTTCACTTTTCGGTCCTCGAAAGAAAAAACCCGCAGCAAAGTGAGTTTATTGTTGCGTATTTATGGAGTAAAATCCATGAGAAATAACCCTCATCCCCTGATTTATTTTAACCTCCACGTTTCTTATTTCTTTTACATTTATCTCTGGTTAGTTTTTTTTCTGTGGCCCAAGTTGCTGCACTTTTGAGAAAGTTTTGAACCTGCAACTTGGTGGCTGGGCTTTGACAGCTGCATGTACATGTGCATTTGCATACACTTATTTTTTTAGCCTTTTTCTGGGTGGGCTTGCCTGCGGGTTTCTTCTTCCAGAACCCATAAATTTATATGTATCTTCGTGGGCCTGTCTGGTAGTCACTCAGAAAAAAGTTGAGCACAAGAAGTTGCACGGCTTGCAGGCAAAACAAAACAGTTGAAACAAGTAACAGGTAACTGAAGCTCTGTAGCACCTGTCAAAATGACAGTTGAAAAAACAAGCGAGGTGTTGCACATACATCTACGGTCTACGGGTATGCTTGGCCGGGTCAAAGGGCAGCGGCAGCAGCATTAGGGAGCAACATTTGCGGAGGCTCCAAGTTTTGGCTGCCAAACTCGCAGCCAACTTTTGCAAGGCAACACATTTCTGGACAAGTAAACGCAAACATCTCTCGACTTTTGACTAAACTAATTATATGCGGGCGCAAAAATCAAAGCCCAAGACCCTCGAGCTCTTCTGCCCGTACACGTTCACAAGTGGACGACCCCAAACTCCAGGGCCTTTGTTTCCAAGTTCTCACTCCTTTTTCTGAATACTTGTATACTCGACGAATAACACCCATTTCCGTTTGATGTGCACGGCGTTTAAAAGGCGATCGGCAGACGCAGAATAACAATCGAAAGTCTGCCCACTTGACTTTTTCACAGCCATAATACGTAAAAAAAAGGAGGAAAATAAAAATAAAATAAAATTTCTATCGGAAATGCGAGAATCCCAAGTAAATGTTGTTGTTTTCTCGAGAGCTTTTTTGCACGCATTGAGTGTTTCTTTATTGCTGTGATTTGGTTGAGTTTTTTGTTGGATTTATTCAGAAAAAGTTCAAGAGCTGTTCAAGTTATTGTTCGACTTTTACTTTCATCTGGCTTCGATTTTTGGTTCTACATTTCGATTGTTGTCAAGTCGCTTTCGTTTTCTGTAATGAAACTCTTTGGCTTCATTTAATTCAATTAATAATCAATTAATAATCAGTTAATAACTCAATTAGATTTTTGGGTTTGGAAAACAAGCGAAACAAATGGCTACAACCAGGGAAAGGATTGGAAAAGGGCCAAAATTGGGAATATTCTAAATAAGCGGTGGGCATAGATTTTCCATTTGGAAACCGGGTCTTCGTCCAATATTTTGTTAGTGTAAATTCACACATTCCCTTTTTACCGTCAACTTTGGATGACGTGCACATGTCGATTCCCTTTTGTTCGAGATATTTAGCTTTTTGTTTTTGGGAGCACTGGGAGCCGAAATAGCTATGGGCTGCCCATGGCTGTCCTAAATCTTAGGGAAAATGTAAAAAAGGCCAAAACTAGGCAAAGCAGTTAAAAACCAAAGAGTAGAACTACATTGTAGTCCCCCAAAATTTTAAGTAATAGGTGCAGAAAAACACGATTTAGCTGGTTGTATTTGGTTGATTCTTTGTAAACCCTATTTTGCAAATATCAATTACATTTTATTCGCGGATCTGAGATTAATTTTCCACCTGTTGATTTCCAGCTGCCCCCTGAGTTCCACACCCATCTAGGCACCCTCGGGGGCTACTTAACACCTCCCCGCCACTGCTGTAGCCGTGAATTTTCCAACCCCATTCCACCGAATTTTCCCCGCCGAACAGCAAATCAAGCATGCAAATTTCTTAAGCTCACCGCAAGACGGCACCACCCACTAGACACAAAAAAGACCGCGAGGCAAAAACAATAGCCTGGTCGGGTGGGGGCGTGGCGGGAGCTGAGCCAGCGAGGCAGCAAATGCGTCAACTTAATTAGCAGCGTCACGTTTTGCGGCAGGATGAGCGAGGGGGAGGGTGGGCGGCGGGTGGGTTGAGAGGGATTTTTGGGAGTCCCAGCATATTGTTTAATATTGTATTTTTTTTTCACTTTTCCAGCCACCACCCACGCCTGCTACCCCCCCTTCGCACCAATTCGTTTTCTCGTGCTAATTGTTGCGCCTCGCACAAAATTAATGAACTCAAGTTGTTGGCCGTTGTTTTTCGGGAGGGCTTTCCTTGTTCTTGTTTCGTTTCCATTTTTGTTTTTGTGTGTTTTTTTTGTTGTGTTTCGGGGAAAATTCCTTAACGGAAATTGATACGTTTAATGTGGCCAAACGGGGCGGGGATGAAAAGCCATGGCTGGCAGGCACTTGAATGACATAATCTAATTGAAAAGCCATTTAAGCGTGCTGCATGATAATTTTTTCCGCCCTTCCCATTTTCCCGCTGCCACGGCCCGTTGTATTTTTCTTCTTTTTATTTTCTTGTTTCGAGGCGGAGAGAAAAGTCTTAACGTGATTTGAATTGATAATTTGCAGCAATTAGCAGGAAAGTTGGCCGCTTAATTCAATTGAATGAAGTTTGATGTTATGCCGGGAAATCCAGGATTACAATTGCTGGCCGATTCTTCCAATTTTAAGCAGTTTTCTAGTTGAAGGGATGAAAGAATTTCCTGGTAAATGTAATGTTTAAATATTACAAAATTTAGTTACAATAATTTTTGCAGTGCACATACAAAATTCTAGTAAATTAAAGGAACATTGCTTTAAACGAGTTTCGATATTATTATGGAAAATATACATTTACAACATATTGTAATTTCCATTTAAAGAACGTCTGGATTTTTATGATTTTGATTTGTGGGATTTGTTTCAGTCCTGAAATATTAAAAAAAAAATGCTTACCGATATATTCCATTCATCCGAATAACTTTTTCGTGCACCCGGAAAAAGTTATCGAAGCCATTCCGATAAGTAGGTTCAAGACAACCCGACTGAACACAAAAATTTTCATTATATTGTTGAACGTCGACAAAGCCAGAAGCGAAAATGTTTCAAGTACCAATCCGTGAACCTACTGTTTTCGCAGAACTCTTGGAGTACTTCAACCTTGATCTACCCACCCAGACTCGCTTTGAACCGAAAGCTGTAGGTTTCTTCAGCATCAATAGGGATGGACAATTTTTCCACGATATGAGCCAATTGCAGCTAATCAAGCTACCAAAGGAAGATGCCTTTCCAATGGACCTAACCAAGCAATTGAATCTTCGATGTGCTAAGGCTTTTCCAGATTACAGCGAGTGTCTGGATAAAATTCTTGATTACATATTCGGAAAGCAGAAGCAATTCTTCAAAAAGGATGTTAAAGGTTTTAGACTTCAAGAAAAAATAGTGTGCCATATTGAAGTGCTCCAGAAGCTCATGTACACACCGCACGAATCCACCGAAGACTGGTCCATTTTGGTCAGTCGTTTCAAAGACACCATTTACATGTGCGTCGATTATTCGTCCGACAAGAAGGCAGATGCAAACCTTCTTGCACTGGAGACTGTGTTCAAGTATGTTTCGCACCAGAACGTCAACAACAATAAGCCTCCGCAGCCGGAAGCACGCTCGAGCTTCCATTACGTATTTGAAGCAACCCTGGATGACCAGCTCACGGTCCTTTACTCCACTAACATGTGCGGTGCTGTATTAAAGAATAAAGGGTGAGTTTAGCGACATACTGTTAAAAAGTTAAAATTATTTTTTCGACCGCTCAACAGAATTCCGCTGAGTTTGGATAACCTGGAGTTCATCGAGTGCAAATTGGGTTCAGTATCCAAAACCCAAGATGCTACTATCGTCAAATTCAGCCCGAAACAGACTATTATGTGGTGGGCCGAGTGCTATCTGAAGACTGTTAAGAAACTTTATGTAAGCAGTATCAATGCCAGGGGCTGTGCTGATTTCCCGCAGTTCACTACGGTGGAAACTCTGTGCCAGGAAAATGTGAGTTCACCCGTAAATTAGTTTTTACGACTGTAAGCTAAGAACAATTTAACATTCAGGATCAAATGCGCGTTACCCAAGTGGGCCATTACTTTCTGATTAGCATGCTAAAGAAAATCAAAAATATCATGCAGGAAGTGGATGATCCCGATGTAATGTATCGCTTTGATTATATGGCCAATAGCAAGAAAATATTTCTAAAGAAGGACGTAGGTCCCAAAATTTGGAACATAATTCCCGACTGGTACCGCATTGCTCTGAATGATGAATAATGATAGCTGTAATGTAGACTTTTGTCACCTATACACACTTATGCACGCGTATACACACTTATATACACTTATATACACCTTTATACACTTATAAACACTTGTACACACTATACACACTTAAATCTGGCAGAAACATTGGCATGAAGCATATTGGCATGGCTATGCAAAAAAACATGAAAAAAAATAATAATTAAGAATCATCACCGATTTAGTTGCTTATATTGAAGGTTGGCTAGAGTGTGCAACTCGTTTTCCACTGCTTTTGTGGCACCCTCATCTGCAGCTGCATCCTTTTGCGTGCTTTATCCTTGCGTGGGCGTGTTTGTTGTCATCGGTTTAATTGAAAAATGTTGTCCCTGCTGCTTGTCAACATTTTGATTTCCAATATGTCGTCCTAGTCGTCCAGGGGTCCTTGTTGCTCCTGCTGTAATAAATGGCCAGTGTCGAGTGCAAAATTTTGGCTAACATTTTCACACGTCGCCCGCGACAGATGTCGCCACCCAGGCAAATAGCGCCCTCTACTTCCCGCCAGCCCCCCTCAACATTTTTAACCACTTCCGCACAGCCGTCAAATGCAGAGCCCGCTGCTGCCTTTCTGCCACGCCCCCTTTTTCGGTGTGTGTGTGTTTTTTTTTGTTCGGGAGGGGTGTGCATTTACCGTTAGCATATCAATAACACACTCTGCGCCGGAGGGTATACTGATATATCCCGGCGTATCCTGGTATGTCCTACGAGCCAGAAGCTCTCTGAACTGCGGACAGCGGACAACGGACAGCGGGGACTCATAAAATATGGCAACGGGCGTCCGTCAACCTGCACGTGAATGAGAACGTGACACCAGCGACGCCTGCTACTGAGTCCCCAGGACCTCTGACCCCTGCCACGCCCCCGCGGCCTCTAATATCACCACTGAAATCAATTGGGGGTATTATTTTGCGTACAGATGGCTGGGTAGTGAAAAAACACTCTATTCTTTAACAAAAATTATATGTATACAATCAGAAATGCAACATTTGCAACAAAAAAACCGTAACACCAATATAATGTCGAACGAAATGATTTTTTGCAGTGCCAATTGCCCCATTTGGTTGGTAGCAGGCCGCGAGCCGTTTGATTTCACATTTCATGCAAATTTTTGGCGGACAGACCCCGCAGTTGGGGCGATGAAAGGCGGCAAAGGCCTGGCAAGGACGCAGGATGAAGGACTCGTGATTCGAGAGTCGGGAGGCAGAACGCAGGTCGCTGTCGCATCATCGGAAATGAATCATTTGCTTCGTTTGTTGGCATCCGCTCGGCGCTTATTTCCGCTGGGCCCCAAACCAGGTGCCAGGACTCGCCGGTTTGGTTTTCGCAGGACATGTGTGCACGGCACGCTTCCGTGACAAAACATGGACACCAGGAGCTCCAAACAAAATCCAAAATCCAGTATCAGCCACTGGCGTATCTCCACCCCCGTTGCGCCTGCTGCTGGGAAATCTTTGTTGGAGTTTTTCTATTTTCGGGAATTTTCTTGATTTTTTGTTTCCTGTTGCATCAACACCTGTGCGTGGATGTGGGCGCGGTATATGCTCGTACATATATGTGCTCTTTTGGATAGACTGGGCTATCGGAAGTGTCGGATAGTGTCAATCTCTGAAAGGCCCGCATGTGTTGCGTAATGCATTGCTGTTCGGGCACTTGGAGAAAAATTGGTTATTCATACGGTTTGTTTCAAGGTTTTTAATGGCTTTTTTGCTGAAAAAACAAATGGGTTTTCGTTAAGAAATATAATTTGTAAGTTATTGAGTTTCAAAAATCTTGTTACAAAAGAAATACTTGTACAAGTATTACAAATACTTGTAGTTATCCCAAAACCCCGATATTTTTATTGGGAAATCTCCCCATACACTCGTATTAAATTATTTTCCTTGTACCTTTTTTTGGGTAAAAGATCTCTTTTGAAAAATTCGATTCCCCGGGAGACTCTTTTATATGTCTGACACCCAAGCGACCCCTGCCATCCGGTTCCCCATTCGCTGGACCATCCATCCATCCATACGACCATCCATCCGTCCATCCATTTGTGTCCGCACTCATTTGAGTCCCGCATAAATCAATTGCACTTGTCATCAACTCAATTAATTTTTGGCAAACAAAGTGCAGTAAATCAATTGCTTTGGCAGCTGGGCCAACGGGTCATGTCCATGGCTTTAACCCCCTGTTGCCCACTACCCTGTTCCCATTTGAAATGTATACTTTTGGAATTTTTTGTGTCCTGTTTCTGTTGGTTTTGCTTTCTTTCTGCGTTTGTCATTGGCATTTTATTTTCTGGCTGCTCTTTCTCTGTTTCTTTTTTTTTTTTGCCTTTGCAATGTCGCGAAAATGGGTAAATGGCTGTCCGTTGGGGGGGAGGGAGTACTGTACTCGACTGTACTGTGCGCTGTCCATTTTATGAGCCGCCCCATGCATGTTGACACTGTATCAAATGGGGTTAAAAAGTGATTAAAGTAGGTTTGGCAAATGTCAACAATGTTCATACCCCATTCGGCAGGGTCCTTGCTTGTCCTGGCTTGCTTTTTTCCAAGCCCCTTTCCCCCACAAAACCGATATCCTGTCGAGGGCTTAGGCGTGTAACTGTCGTCGGAGTGCTCTTGACGTTTCGGTATGCAACCCACCCAATCCCCAATCCCCATCCCCGATGCCATCCAAACCGATGAACGTTGTCCGCTCGTTTGGCTGGCGATTCGATTTGCAATTTTTTACCACGATAGCCCCTCCCCCCCTCAGAACAGTCGCATGTTCTGTGTGCATATCTGTGGCATTGTCCTTTGGGGAATTTTCAGGGAGTGTCAGCGTTAAATTATGCAATTTTTTGTGTGCTTTCGGTAAATTGAATTTATGCATTTGCTTTGATGGGTGCACGAGAAATAAAAGCATATTGAATTCCAATTTGATCGGGGTTTATTCAGCATGAAATGGTTGTAATGGCTTTTGTGGAGTATCAGTAGCTTGTAAATTAAATTACATTTAATTGTGCAATTGGAAACAAGTAAGAACGACTATAATCGAGTGTGTCTACTATAAATATCCGGTCCTCCGCTTGCTCCTGACTTATGGAACATGGGTAAACATTGCGAATGAGAAGTGCACGGCATTTTTATATGGAGAATCTTTTTTCATTCGCGCGGGAGGCGGTAGGCGTATCCGGCTGTTATTCGTAACGCAAATTGATATTGGATCTATCAATATACAAACCAAATTTCGTACCTCTAGAGTTGAAATTGTGGAAACTACAAAATTTCGTGATTTGCGATGGTGCGGGGAGTGGTAACCGATGTTTAAAACTAACTTTATACGAAGCTGTATGTCCATTTGATTGATTTTATCTTGATTTTATATAAAAATAATATTTACATATTAACTTTTTGTTGATACCAGTATACTACATATGTTGTTCAGTATTTCCGACAATTCTGAGTAATTGTAATTCTCAACTGGTTCTAGCAAACAGATTATATATTAAGCTTCATCGAGCCCGATTTTTTGGATAAGTAAGCTAATTTTTTCCCTCCCCTCTCCCTCTAGTTTTTCACCAGTTCCCCTTGCCAGACGTTGACCTGAGCACCTATATTCTGGACGGGAGCGCACCTCCAGCATCGGACTTGCACGATATCCCCGCACCGATTGACGTCGTCTCCCGCCTTTTGGACGCGGCTGTCGCTTTCACTGCATCAAGGAGATCGAGACGTGGTCCTTCCCTGTGGCCTCATCTTCCCGCCTTACGGACTCGACTTTTAACTTGCGCTGAAAGTCATCTAAGGAAAGCATCATCCATCTGGTCTAAAGCAGTGCATCCAAGCGATATTCTTTTTTATCGGGTCGGAATAACTTCGTTCTTTCTATTGCATATATTTGTAGGAATTCAATATCCTCTTGTTATTTTTAAGAAACGGGTATAAAAAACGATGAAAAACTGAAGTCAACTAGACCTGGGTGAGCTTAAATCGATTAAATGCACTCGCATTTTTAAGTAAGCTCAAATCCATATCTTTTTATCAATTCCCCAGCCCAGAACCCACAACGGGCAGCCATGAAAACTATCTCTCGGCTGGCATCTGAAACTATTTACTTAGCTTTCTGTTACTTTGCTGCCCTTCCCGGGCACTCTCCTGCTTTTCGGTCATACAATATGTCATGCTTGGGCAGGCGATTTATTCTCAACGAAATACTCTTAAAAATGTTGCGTACATAAAATGCAAAATTCCCAAAATGCAACTCAGGAGATGAGAAGCCGAGCGAGCACCCCCAACAAAAAGCCAAACAAACAGACAGCCGGGCAAACAGCTCCCCGGGTTGGTGGGGTTTGTGCGGGGGAGGTTATGTGAGTGGTTTGCTAGTTGCATATATAAATTACACACCCTCATATATAAATTACCTTTTGATAAATCTCAGTCGTCAGGCTGGGCTGGAAAACTGGAAAACCGAAAAACAGCAAACAGAAATGAAACATATAGAAAAATGTATACATTCATGTTAGGGGGGTGGAAGTAGTTTTAGGGGCCCAAGCCGAGTTGCACAGTTGAGAAATCTTTTCGAACGTAAATCAATCCGTGCAGCTACATCATCGTCCGACTGACGACGCTTTTCCGGCTCGTTTCAGGTCCCAGGACCCAGGACCCCTCCTTGGCTGCCGCATTCGACTGCACCAATTGCTTTTCTTGATTGTTTTGTGGGCTGCTGGACCAGTGCCACATATCGAAATGCAAATTCAAGTTGCAGTTAGAATATCCCTGGGATAAGAGAGGAGGGGCCAGGCCAGGCTGGCTTTTGGGGGTGCCTGCTGAAGGGTCTAACGAAACAAAACCAAACAAAACAAAACCAAACAAAACCCCGCAAAACGATAACGACACTCATCATCAACCAAAGTCGGATTTTCGGACTCGGACTTGGTTTCTGGACTTGTCCACCAGCAGCCACCTTTGACCCGTTCTTGGGCCCACACCCGGACTTTTGGACAGAGGGGACACCCCTTGATTCACATGCATTTCAGAAACGCAACAGTAAACGCAATTTTTGGCCATGGCCACAATTCGTTTACTTTCTACTGACTGCTCCGGCTGCTGTTGCAATGGATGCCCAGGACTTCTCGCAGGATTCTCTTCACATTTGACCCCTGCCCGCTCAAATGTTCTCTGGCTTTCCTAGGGACAATCATCCTCCTCAGATGCTGCTGGGCTGCATTTTCCGTTTTCGTTTACGCATCGTTTGAAATTTCTATGAATTGTAGATGCAATCGTCCAGGCCATGGGTCCTGCCTAAGACTCATGTGTTACACGAGAGCTGCCCCATCTCCTGCCTCTGCTCCGTCCCCGTCCCCATCTTCGTCCCCGGCTCCGGCCCCGGCCCCGGCTCCAACTCCTATTCCTGCTCCAACTCCAATGGATGGTCATGGTTCACGAACCCAACCGACCCCAAAAGTCAGTGGAGTGCATTTCACTTGCAGTGCATTTGGTAAGCTCACGACGAAGGCAAAGTTGACGATTCTCCAGCAGCCAGCAGCCTTTGTGGCCCCCGTCCAGGCGATGCAAATTGAAAACACCGCCCCCCATACCGCCCCGTCCCTCGGAGGTGGAACACTGGAGATGTGGTGGAGCCGAGAAATGGAGGAGCTGTTGGCAAAGCCGGGGCCGGCGGAGAGAAAGAAATGTGCAGTTGTTGGCTGGCAAAAGGATTAGAGGGAGCGAGGAAATGGGAAATGGGAAAATGGGTACCGGTAGCGGGGCCAATCTTTCATGACGAAACAAATATCCTCATAATTCAACAGGAAAATTGCCCCGCAGTTGGCAGACCCTGAAGCATGCACTGTGAAAAAATTTGGAGGCATAAGTAAAGAATGCAAATTAGGCATTACAAAGGCGGAAAGGGGCGTGGCAAAAATTTGAAATAAACTTGCTATGCCTGCAATAATAACACACCAAAAACAACAAGAATTACAGCTCTAGCTCTTACCAACTCCGAGAACGAGGTGTTCATACATATAGACAGACAAGCAGACAGGCAGAGAGACAAATAGACAGACAAACAGACGGACATGGCTATATTGACTCGGCTGTTGATGCTGATCAAGAAAATATATTCTTTATGGGGTCGGAGATGTCTCCTTCTGCCTGTTACATAAATTTTCACAAAGTTAATATACCATTTGCACCATAAGGTACATGGTGTAACAATGCAAATTGGACTACCAGCTCTGTTTTTGTCAGCCTATGCTGCTTATTTCGATCTGAAATGGCCAAGTTTTCCCTTGTTTTTGGCAGTGCATCGAAGGGCCCAACAGTTTCGGGGCCTGAAACTGAGCCCGGGCCTATGAGGTTTTTCTGCGGCATCGTTTGTTACGCCGCCTCCTGTTGTTGTGGCCAGGCCAGGACTAAAAAGGAGGCGGCGGAAGAGAGCCTTTGTTGGTTTCTGGTGATTTGCTTTGTCAGTGACAAAAATAATAACAGCCAGCCGCAGGCCAAGCCAAAGCTCCTTGCCCCAGTCCACGTCACCGGGGTTTTAGCTCCTGTTTCTGTTTCTGTTTCTGGCTCTCGCATCTCGCATCTCGGTTCTGGTTCTGGTCATGATTTGGATCCCGTTCCCAGTTACACATCCTGGCACTCCCATATGTCAACTTCCCCGACACAGTGTGTGTGGGGCCATTTTTAATTGCCACAATTTGAATTTCTTGAATAACTATTTGGATAGCAATCAGTATTTCGCATTCAGCAGACCTCACATCAAAGGCGAGCCAAAACTAAATGGATGGCGGAGTCATCAGGACACTGCCCCTGTTGCGTTATTTTATGTTCGGGGCTAAACAAACGAACCTTCCTTTGCCGCTGAACCGGCCCAGTCGCGTCTCATAAATAATCAAGCAATTATTTTGCTGTCAATTTCAACACGGCCGCCGAAAACGCAATGCCAACGCCTAAGCGCCTGCCAGGGCTCAGGATTCAGGCCTTTGGACTGGCAGGACGAGGAACATGCAACCCGCTGAGTCCTTCGGAACGGACACGCTACACGGCCTTAAGGGGCAATAAATTCTTTCTGCCAAGAAATAGCTGCACTCAAACAAATAACAAAGACGATTTTCCTAATAACAATATATTTACAAAATGTATCTCATATTGCTGGATATTTGGTTACTTAATGGTTACAATATTTTGCATAGCTTCTATCACTAAATTGTGTTTTTAATACATGAAAGATATTATTGTTTTTAGTGCCTGGCGACGCTAGCGAGAAGTCTCCAAGTCTGGTGGGCATAGTCTGTTGATTTTGTCGAGCAGCCAAAGGACTCGGACTCGAAGTTCTTGGACTACGCGTTGTCCTGGAACTGAAGTCCTGGAGTTTGGGCGCACTTAAAGCCTTTTGTGCAATGCTCCTTGCGATTCGATTTCACGGCCGTATATCATTGCGTTTTCAGTTACAGTCACTTGCCCTCCCAAAGTCTAAACAGTTGTGATTAGCTTCGAATAATTCCAAAAATATTTCTCAATATTTGCAAAAATAAATTATTTTCCTTGTTTATTATATATCAATATATCCTTTTGGAAATTTGTTTTATAAGTTTTAAAAAAAAGTGTTTTTCGGATAATGAGATACTGCCATTTGCACTAGGAAATAAACAGCAATTTTGACATCTTTACTGCCTTTCCGAGTCTAATTTTTCGATCACAATTGTGCCGGCCCGCCTTGTCTTTGCTTTTCCACGCACCGGGCGGAAGTCCTTTTGGCAGATTATCTGCACAGGCGAGTCCTGCGAAACCCGTGAATATCCCGTGAATCCCTGCATAGATTTGTAATTGAAGGGCGTGTTTGCCGGCTTCCCAAAAAAAAAATACTATATAAAGGAAGAAAAGGCCGAAAGGCACTCGAGTGTGGAATGGCCGGGGATGTGGGAAGTCTGAAGTGGGAGTGGAGCCGGAGCCGGAGCAGGAGCTGGAGCTGTCTAGTTGATTGCATTCCCTGGACAAGCGAAACGGAAGGCGGAAGGGGCCATTAAGTGATGCCAATGATTAACAACGGAAGTATAGATTCGCCCGGCCAGCGACTTTTGGCTCAAGTGGATTTGTATTCAAGGATAGGAGGATATGGATCGGAATCTGGATCTGGAGTGGAAAGCGGAATCGATGGCCTTGGCAGAGGGCTTAATGGCATTTGGCCATAAATCAAATCGCTGCCTAATTGCCGGCCATTAAATCTTCGATTTCTTAAAGCTCGTTCCATAAAAGTATGGAAAAATAAGCCCTTCTAAATGAATCGTTTTTGGAATTAAAGAAAGGTTATGGCAAAAATCAGGCACCTCTAATTAATATCTCCAAAATCCATCCAATAATTTAGAAGGCATGTGAATTTCATTGAATCCAACTTTGAAAGGCCGAGCAACTTTTTCTCCATCCCCGGAAAAGTAAATGAAAACTCTTGTCCCCAAAAAGCGGGGTGAAAATGGCAATAAAAGCGGAGATGAAACTGGAATAGTTTTATTTCAATTAACAAGAGAAATTCGATGGGTTTATTTGTGGCGCTTTTTGGGGCCAAGGGTGCGAGAGTGAGTGCGAGTGCGAGTGCTGGTTTTATGCGACACAAGATAAGAGCGATGGCGACGGCCAAGAATTTAATGCTCGTATTTCGTATTTGGTATTTCTATTCGGTATTCGTATTATTCGAGCTCATGGGTCCACTTCTGAGCGAGCACTGGCGAGTGTGCGATAATGTTGACAGATAATAAACTGGGAAAATTACAAAATTACAATCAAAGATGGCAGGGTCGGGGCCCAGGCGAACCAACAAACAAACATATATGGCTGGGACAACATTTTCGAAAAATGTTGGGGTTTGGGGTGCGAAGAATAATGCTGCTAATGGCGGACCATTGTCGAGTTGAATTGCCAGGGCAAGGGTATGGTTACGGGTGTATAGTACGTGTATGGGTGTCCTTCCGAGCCCGGTTTTACGGCCACCATTCTCTCCGTTAGCTGGGAAAGCGTAAATTTCCCGCCACAAAACTATTCAATTGAAAGTTATTTCCGCTTTACGTTTTACGCATTTTATTGCATATTTACGGAGCGACGCGGAATTGGGGTCTGCATTTATGGAAATTATTTCCATCGTTAATGAAGAGGCAACCAATTTTGCTATCCTAAATCTTTTGAAAAAGGCAAAAGGTAAGGTGTTATTGTCAGTAAAACTAATCGTAGCTTAAAATTGGCTGAATATTTCCATGAAATTGTGAATATTTCAAAACAAACAAGTAGTAGAAACGCTGTGGTCGAGATATGACATTGGGAAAGTCGGTATCACCATTAATCACTGTCCGATATTAATAAAACTTGCCACATGGCTAGATAATTGAATTTTTTCAATGTAAGCAGAAATATTTCGGATATATCGAAAAAAATGCAGGAGGAAATACAGTTCTTCGAAAATTTCAAAAGCGCACGGGGCGTGGCTAAAACGCAATACAAAAAAATTCTGCATAGATACAAGAAGCACCTAAAACAAAAAGAGTTATGTTTCTAGCTCCTACCATTTTAGAGATATTGTCAAATATGCACAACGCATGACGGTCAGGGCTAGATTGACGCGGATGTTGATCCGGATTAAGAATATAGGTTCGGAAACGCTTCCTTCTCTTTGTTACATACATTTGCACAAACTTAATATACCATTTTTAGCTCAAGGTAAATGGTATAACAACCCTGGAACACAATTTAAATTGAAACCTGGGATATTAAGAGGATGCATTACAAATTACAGGTAACTCGCAAAATCATTTTCGAATTTTTTTTTACTATGGCATCCGAACCTCCTGGTAGCCTCATTGCTTCCCTTATTCTATTTTTGCTGTTTTCTCGTTTTTTTTTTGGCAAAGTTAGTGCCAAGTTCTGGCCTGACTAAGTAAAAGCCACTTAAAATAAAAAAGTGCACGAGAGACACTCGCTGAGTGTTGGGATGGGAAGCGAGAACATACACGAAACTCATAAAAATGCTTTGCGGTTAGGATTTTTCTTGCTCTTCCATTTTTCTTGTTTTATTTTTTGGTGGATGCTACAATGGCAAGGTTTTGTCCTTTAACTTTGGTGTTCCTGTTCTCCTCGTTCTTTCTTTTTTTTTGCAAACTTTTCAAAGCATTAACACCTCATAGATGGCAGACACAAAAGGGCCAACAAAATCAAGTTAAAAGCCACAAAACTCGAAACTCAAATATCGTATGTCACGTCACACATTGGCAGGACGAAGATATAAAAAAAATGATACAAAAGAGACGCAGGACAGCAGTGCAACTCACGTAGATGGTAAAAATCTGATTAGGTTTATTTGGGGTTACGGCCACTCACTTGACACTTTCCCCGGGATTTCCCATTGCCATTTTTTAAGACCCGAAGAATAAGAAAACATCTAGTTTAGGTTAAATTTCATTCTGTGCTTTCTAATTTTATTTGACCTCCTACATTTGTTGGTTACAAAAAAACAAAGTCCATTAATTTCCACAAGACAATTTTCTTAACCAAACATTACAAAAAAGTACAGCATTTTGTTTGAGAACACAAACAATTTGGAAATAATTTTTTAGGCGTGTATCGCAAGCAGTGCGTTTGTTTGAAAGTTACAAACGGAGATTTATAAAAAATTCGGTATAGGGCAGGGGAGAAGTTTCCGAATAAAAAGTGGTAGCATAGTTTTATCCAGAAGTTTACAGGCCTGAATTTGTTCTCTTTGGCTCACCTGAGAATGTTTTCTGGGACTTTGATTTTTGCCTTTGTATTTTCCTTTTACACCGCTTTTCTAGATGTGCCTAAAATTTGGCTTTTTTTTTATGTTTTGATTTGCTTTAGTAGCCAATTTCGCCGGACACCTATTCTTACATTGTTATTGATATGACCTTACTAATGGCAATAATTGCTGAATTTGTGCGAGTGGCTTTACCTCTCAAATCCTGGAAATTGCTTGACTTGCCTTACATTACTCTGAACTTGTGTTTTTTGACCCTATATATCCTCACGTTGCCATCATTCTCTAGTTATAGAGACCCCTATCCATATCACTGTCCTTTCTGTGCTCCCTTAATGTATTTTTTGGAATCCAAAATGATTTTTTACTGGCCAGCTGTTGCTTGTAATTGTGATCAATATTGTGACCCGCAATTGAGGAAAATATGATACGGGCAGGTGGCTTTATCTATTCCAGACTTGCCTTGATTACTTTATACATCATTTAAAGCTACATCTACGTTTTCCTTCATTTAAGTTCCATTTTCTCTGGATTCCTGCACATATCCTCGACGGTTTTTCTTGGGAATTGTGGGGTCTTTCATGGGACCAAAGTCTGAGTTTTTTTTATCAGACTACTCCGCAACGATCTTCCTTTCCGCACTCTGTGTATATCCTTCTCCCTATATTTTCTCCCCGGCCCGGAAACCCTTGCCCGCATCACCTAGCCAATGGAAGCCAGGATCACGGTAACGTCGTCTGGCTTGCCACCTGGCACGTCGAGACCCGCTCTGCGTGCATTCTGCGAAAACGGCGAATCGAAGTCTGGATTGAGACCCAGTGTTCGGGCCAGTAGAGCCAGAGCATTGGCAGCTTTCTGGAGCCGGACCACGTCAAAGGTCCCAGACATATTGCCCATCACATCCACGAGTATATGCTCCGGGACATTGTCGAAGACGCCATCGGTGGCCAATAGCAGGACATCGCCAGGCTGCGTCTGAAAGTCGGTCAGGTTCGCCCTATCGGGGCTGTCCGAGAAGACAGTGCTCTCCTGGCCCTCCGGTGGGATTGCCAGCTGGAACGGCGAATTGAACTGGTGCTGCTGCTCCATGGAGCGGAAGACCACCGCGCCATGACGCACCAGCATGAAGCCGCTGTCCCCGAGATTGGCCGTATGCAGGATGCCGGTGGTGCGGTCCAGGCTAACGATGCAGGCAGTGCTGCTGCCGACAATGCGGCGCGGCAGTTCCTGCACCTCGCGGAAGCCCTCCTCCAGGATCAACTCCGGCATCTGGGGATCGTAGTTCCGGTTGCGGGCCAGGCGCTCGCAGTTGCGCATCAGGCTCATGCTGAACTCGCCGGGATCGACGCCGTAATCGCGCCACCCGCCGACTCCATCGGCCACGCCTAGATACTCAGCCTGCGAGGGAGTCAAAAGAATCGTATATCAATTTGTAATATATCAAAAGATGATATTATATTATCATGTTTTTGTCAATCTGACAATTTAAGATCAAGATTATGGCTTGAATTTGGTTGTTGTAATCGGGAAGAAAATAGTAGTATTTTTTAGGGAGAAAATGTGGCCCATGGCAACTATGGCACTGGGTGTGCAAAATCACTCTAAAGAGGGGAATTATACCACAAAGATCTTCATACCTGTGCACCCGACAATCGGAACCACGCATCCTCGCCGAACTTGCCGCGAATGTAGTCCGGATACATATCCAGATCCTTGGCGAACCCACAGACCACACTGATGAACTGTGTCAGCCTGGGCTTGACGCGATGCCAAAAGACGTCCCTCGACAATGACCTCCGCTTCCAGGGCTTGTCATCTTGATTCTCTACTTTTCGCTTGCGATCGGGAGACTGCCTGGATTGTCGCTTGCTTTGATACAATTGGTTGTGATTGCAGGCTCCGCCAGGTGGCCGTTTGGAGCTCTTGTGCTGGTTGTGGCGCTCCCGCATACCCCCCTCAACAGTCTCAGACTTGTGTTGAACGTCGCTTTCGCTTCCGTGCCCGTTTCCATTTCCGCTTCCGTTCCTTTTCGGGAAATCGCCAGACTGTCTAATCTCAATACCGTTCCCGTCGCAAGTCTTATTCCAGGTTAGATTGGCGACTCCTCTTTCTGCACCCCAGTCTGCCAAAAGTGTAAGGTAATGACTACCGCCACTGGTGGTCATCACGGCGATATCGGCCATGTGCTCAAAACAATTGACCAGGGAGCGCTTGATCGCTTTAGTGTGACCTGCATTGTCGCGAATACTCAAATTCCTCATTTTCACCTCCATGTCAACGTCGATGTCTTCCATTGCCGAATCTATTCGCTTCAAACAATCGCGGTCGTAGTTCACGATCTTTCGCTTGTTAGTCTGTACAGTTTAGCAGTTAAGTTTCTTGAAAAAAATCAAATAAAATTGGGTGTGTATATTTGGTGTACTTTATTTTAAGGAATGCCGAACGATAACTGACCAGATATGGGAGACGGTCGATGAAATAATAGACGGACTAGGACAGGGCTTGCTTTGTCGGTGAATCTTGGTAAGGCCTGAGATAGAGTGTTTAACTTTACAAAATAAGTACAACGGTTCCTTTGTTTTAAGTTTCCTCTTTACTAACAGAAACAAGTTTCGTACAATTAGCGAACCAATACTCCAAATCCATTTGAAAAAGTGCCCAACAAATTTGTAAAGATATTTACTTCTATTTATGTTTATTGAATACTTTTGTTTTTTGCTTTCGGGTAAGCCCTCTTTTCTGGAAAATCCCTTCCACTTTCCACGGGAGTAAGCGGAGGCCTCAACTCAATTATGGGCAATTACGGACACAAACAGATGCCGAGTGGTGCAGGCACGGATGATATCTGTGTGGCATGCCCCCCTTAGATATTGCAATGCAATTTTTTGGCTGCTCTGTGGGCCAGTCAGTCCGCAGCTACTGCAACTGCAGTTGCATTTGCAGTCTCAGATGCAGATGTGGCACTCGAATTGCATGCATAGCTCATTGCTTGCCACTCGACAGGGATGAAGTGGTGCATGGTGTATGGTGCATGGTGCATGGTACACGGTGCACGAGGCATGGTGCCGCTTTTTGTGGGGTTTGAGGTTGCGGTAGGTGGCACTGTCAAAATGCCATTGAATTGCTTAAATACTTTCATCGTCGTCATCGCTTAATGGCTTGCCTTTTTTGGGGCGCACTCAGAAATTCAGAAATCCACAATAACAGAATCCGGAATCCCGAATCCGGAATCCGGAATCCAGAAATGATGCAACACATGTGAGTGGCATGAATAAACGGCCTGCTTGAATGCCTGAATGAGCGGCTGGTTGGCTGTCTGGATGGATGGATGGATGATATGAAGTGCAATCAATGCAAAAACGTTTTCAAGTGCTCGTGCCCATGCCCAAGCTACGGGCCTGGCATCAGACTAGACAGGATTGCCTGCACCAGATGCAACCTGCAACCCAGCCCAATGGCTGGCCTGTGTGTGCTTCGGTGCGAAAGGATTATTCACACACTATTGATTTCAAATTGAGTTGACTTCAAATCCGTCTAAATTGACAGCCCACAGCACACAGCACATGGCACATGGCAACGACGCACCAGCTCACTCCCTCCAACCGGAAGTTGACTAATGAATTTAATTTGCACTGGGTGTTGAGGCAAATGGAGCAGTTCACAGGATCGGGGAATCGCTGGATTTGGGGGAGACAGTCAACCGGGGACTGACTGATTGACTGTCTGACTTCGGTGTCTCCTGTATCCTGTATCCTGTCTGCTGCCTGTAAGTAGGCAACTGTTTTTGTTTACCCACTTGAAAGGATTGCTGACACGGGGTTGAGTCCTTCGGCATTCAATCCACAATTGATTGACATTGGCGGAATGCCACAAATGGCCAACTCTTGAAATCATTCGGAAAGGAAAGTGGCTGTTGCATTTGCGTTTTCGTGAGCATATGGATTTACACTAAAATTTAGCTAAGATGCAGACGGAAAATGAGTGCTTCTCATTCATTTAAAATCATTTTTTTCTTGTTGAGACTAAATAGGTTCAGTAACTTTAACTAAAACAATGCTTTATCCTTATTCTGAGATACCTTAAAGGATACATAGCGTATATTTACCTAACTGGTTTTAAAGTAACAGATTAATTCATATAGGTATACAATTTGTTATTGCATTATTAAATTTAACTCTGTTATTTGCCAAGTATACCAGTTGATTGGGTAACTATATTTACATGATAATAATTCTGTAAAAATAAATACTTTATCAACTTTTTGCCAGTGTCCCCTTCGAAAGCACGCCAACTGGTGGCCAAAAGGACAAAGGACCCTTCGCCCTGGCCGGCCACAATTGTTGACTGACCAATGATCAATTTAATAGGAAAACAATATTGATAGCCCACACAAATGCAGGGCCATTGGATTGGCAGCCGGACAGGCCACTCGAGGCAGGACAAGGAGCGACCGGAAGCTGAAGTGGATGTGGAAGTGTTGTGGCTGCTCCAAAAGATTCGGGCGGCGGAATGGGAAATGGGGAAACACAGCTCCTGAGTTTTGTTTGTTTGCCGTTTGCCTGGAAAACTTGGCAAACTTTGGATACGATGGTGTCGGTGTTGTAACTAAATTTTGCTAGTGAAAAGGACACACACTTTCACTTTGGCCAGGACCCGTTCGGTTCGGTTCTGTTTGGTTTCTTGTGGTTTATTATTCACGCCTGAATTGATTGTAAATTAAAGTTTGCCCGGCGAGATGTGTGGCCAAGCCTGTTTTGGGTGCATTTTGAGGTCAGCCTATGGCGAAGTTTTCTTTTGTGTGTGCACTGGAGATCTTGGGGTGTCCGGGCCCGGGCCCGGGTCCGGCCTTTGTCCCCTTTGTTTTGGGTCCCTGATGCCGGGCAGCATATTAGAAGCCAAAAGGCATTCGAGTGCACATAAGACGATTACACATCATTTAACCGACGCACTGCAAAACTATATTCTCCGGGGGTTGGAGTGTTCGACTGGGTCTCGGGCTGAGTTTTGGGTTTGGGTTTGGGCTTGGGCTTGGGTTTGGGGCCAACCCGTAATTGTTGCTCCTTCGCTCCTTTATTGACTGCCGCATATTGATTATAGTTACAATCTCCTTGGAGTTCATTTTCCTTCTTGACTTGATTGCCGGCATTTGTCGTCGGGCTTGTGTTTAAAATTCAATCGTTGCACTCAAGTGTGCACGGGATGTATTCATGTGTACAACTCTTTGAATTTGGGGGTCTCAGAATGGGGGTATTTCAACAAATTACTCGCATATACATATGCGATGTGGGAATATTCTTGAATGTCTGAGTGTGCTTGCCTACGAGTTTTGAGACAAAATTAATTTGGTGTTAATAAAGTGAAAGTGTGGACTGGTTTTCCGTTGGGCCCAACAACTTTAAGCAGGCTTAAATTGATTGGTCTTGTGAAACTTTAAACATGGATTTCGGTCCGAAGAGCGGGTTTTGTGTGGGTAATGGCAGGAGTTTTGGAGAGTTGAGTTTTGTTGAGGATGTGGGAAATTCACAGGAGTGTTGGTGTTGAATTCGTAATGCCTCTTTGAGTGATTTCCATTGCTCTATCTATGCATTCAAATTGATTTATTGTATTTAGTGTTTGTGAGGTTTTAAACAATTTTTTTTTGTGAATATTCAATATATGTTTCTTCTTTGTGTTTCCTGTCAATGCCAAGCAATGAAGCAGACTGTGCATTAGACTTAGAGGCAGTATAAGAAGCTCATTCACCAAAATTTTGATATTTTGTCCTAAAAAAAGTTTTATTATTTTTTCATTTTTTCGACAAGCACAAATAAGTAAAGCCCTCGCAAATCAAGGAGACAGGCAATTTTATTTCGAACAATTTTCCAACAGGAAGTATTCACTATTTCCATTCGGACGAGAATCCAATAATTTCGGAATGCAGACCAGCAAGCTCTCGAAAGCGTTCAGCAACTCGCTGATCATGGTTGGGATTGGGATCAGTGCCTGCGGGCTGGCGGCCCATATTTTCCTCCGCCGCTCGCCGGTGTCGGCCATCAGGACCTCCGGCTCCAGGATTAGCCAGCTGTGGTCGCGCTTGGGTCCCCTCGGGGGACCGGGGGGCTTGAGTCTCACGGAGCTCAAGACCCGCGCCTTCCGGACCCTTCAGTCCCAGTACTTCTACCGCGGTGGCTTTCAGGTGAGCAGGACTCTAAGACTAAGAGATAATATACAATACTACAAGCCCGGTTCTTAAAATGAGCAAGGGTACCTTATAAAATATATACATATATTCGTGATCAGCATCAACAGACAAGTCGATCTAGCCATGTCCGTCTGTCCGTATGAACGCCTGAACGCAACAAATTCTTTACTTCAATTCTAAAATTAATGGAGGTATTCTACCTGTAAATTTCGTTTGCAAATCAATTTTGCACCAGTGTCACTATTCTCATTAACTTTTGGTGTCACGCTTTTTGTTAAGATAAACTAAATTAAAATTAAACATAGACTTCGAGTGGTTTTCATTAGCTTTTGTACATTCTTAGGTTAATAATTCTGTCACACTTAAGCTATAAGTGGCTAGTTACACGGGTCGTCCTACAGCTATATAAGTACCTAGCATATCTTAAACCAGGTATTAATGGATTTTTAACACTATACACCTCTTGTAGGTCTTATGACTAAATACTCGTAACTAAAACGATAAATGCATTGACTTCTAATCCTTTACACAATTCAGGAGCGTATGACTCCTCGCGAAGCGGCCAAGATCCTGGGCACCAGCCTGAGCGCCTCGTCGGTGAGAATGCGGGAGGCTCACAAGCGCGTCATGCTGGCCAACCATCCGGACCGCGGAGGCTCTCCCTACTTGGCCTCCAAGATCAACGAGGCCAAGCAGCTGCTGACCGAGCGGAAGGATTGGAAAAGAGGGTTCCGTCGATAGAGGGTCTCAAAAAACACCGGGCGGAGGTAGATTGGCAGTAGTGGCAACTTTGTCTAAATTTCTGATAACTACACAAATGTATATATTTTTTTTATAAATGATTTGGAGCTGTTGGGCGAAAATAAACAAATACGTGAGCTGTATGAGGTTGGTTTTATTTTTACGTGCGGAATATGGATATCAATATAAATATTTAGGCTTTATATTGTGCAATTTTATTTAACATTTATCAAATATATAATAACCAGCAACCATGCAATAAAGTGCATGTCTTTCCTTTCAAAAATCAAAACTATTACCGTTTGGTCAAAGATTCTCTTAAAATTATATATGCATTTTGCAAATTGATTCACAATTTTGTTTAACGAGTCTGGGCCTTCCGAACTGCGTTTACCTTCTGCTAATGTCCTGTCATCAGTGCAACTCCTGTCTCTGCCACAATCTTGGAGCAATCTCCTTTGTTTGCCCACAAAATACCTGGCCAGAAGCTCGTCCTGCGTGGGCATCCTGGAGCTAAAAACTTTGCCCACTTGGCCACATTGCTCCTTGAACAAGGAAACTGCAAACTGGCCGATGTCCAGGCATGCACTTGACGGTCGTTCCACACCCTCGACTGGTCCTTGGGTCCTTCCGTCGTTATCCCTGCCATGCGGCCCACCCTGCAGTAAAAAGTGCATCTCCTTTTCCAGTTCTTGGACATCAAAGTTGGCAACTTTCGAGTTGAGGAATTTTCGACAAGGCTCTCGGACTACGAACTTTTGTTACTTTGCTGCCGGAGCAAAGAACAAGGATACCTGAGAAGAAAGCAGCAGCATGAGAAGTAGCATGAGTAGGAGGCACAGGACTCACAGCCACCGAAAATGGAGGTGGAATTAGAGGTGGCAAGTTTAATTGTTGTGTGTTGTCCTGCTGCTGTTACTGTTGCTGTTGCTGCTGCTGCAAGGGTATAAATTCAGTCCGGCGCTCAGGTGTCCTTAGTGGTGTTCTAATTACTAACAAACTTAATTTGCTACAAGTTATTTTCTTGCGGACACCGCTTACTCGTACTCCTTACGGCCACGGCCACTTGACTCGCCATTCTGCCAGGACACTTAAGCCCACGCGAATCCTTGCTGGGCATGGGGCAGGAAAAAATTGGGGGAAGCGCTCCCCCCCCAAAAAAAAAATAAAAAACAAGAAAAACAAAATGCGAAAAAGAGTCGAAACAACGAGAGATAGGCCTGAAGTTGTCAAGGAAAAAATTGCAATTGTTTAGAACGAAAATACAAAGTCTTGCAGTTAACTTACACAAATTTATTGTTTTATGCAAGTTAAGCATTAAGTATTTTTTTGTCAATTGCTTGGGGAAAAAAAATTACACAATATATAAATACAAAACTGTGTGAAGCCAACACCTAAGATAAGTCCTTCTAAAAATCACAGTTCAACAATATTTACGGCAACCAAATTTTGAAAGAAAGAAATTAATCAGCCTAAGTACTGGCTGCATTGAGGGCAACCACAATCGGTGTGCCGGCCAAGTTGGCAGATCCTTTGCAGCGTCTTCGAATTATTTTGGGGGACCACAGGACAAGGGCCGTTTGGCCGAAACCGACACTTCATTGGCCGGGACTGAAGACTGAATATGGGAGAACAAGTGACGCTGTCGGGTGTGAGGACCTAGGACTTAAGGACCTGATGGTCCGGGGTCCAACTTCTTGGACCCAAAAGACGGCAGCGTTGTAAATTATGCGCTTTGGCTTACAAATTGCATGTGCCTGGCAGCATGAAGCATGTGGCCGGTCAACTCGGCTCGACTCCTGCCATCTTGCCGTCTTGAACCCCGGATTCCTGGGAATGCAGCTTTTGTCCCTGACTTGGGGCATCGTCACCGAGGACGCCCCCCAATAAAGGGGTCCTTTGGCGTTAAGGAATATATTGTAAAGAATCTCAAATGAGTCGGGAAGAACTATAGAGACTTATTTTGGAAAGCATGTGGATTGTTTTGTATTGAAACATCTTCAAACGGGAAAATTATACATGTCAATTGTTCAAAAAGATCCAGTCTTGGCTTATTCAATAAGGGCATTCAAAATTCCCCTTCCAGTCGTTAACCTGCATTCTGCATCACATCCACCGGCCCCGACAAACGCGTGGTCAAAGATGTTTGCCTTGTCCTGTGTGTCCTGCCAGAAGGAATCCTGGCAGGCTGGCCGGGCTGGTGGGTATTCAAATGAGCGGCTTGCAACTTGTTTTTGCCGCACTTCTTGCGGACTTCTTGGACATACTTGTACTTTTCGGGTGCCCCTGCCCGGGGACCTCGCAAAGGCGAATATTTTATGCTTTACGTGGTTAGGTTACTTGAGAAATTACGTGGCTGCCATGCCTTTCCCACTTTCCCTGGTACTTTTCCGCCGCAAAGCAGACCACCCACCCATCTGGCAGCCACTTTCGCCCCCGTTTTCATTGTCTTTTGATGGGTGGTATGGTGCTTTGCATTAGTACTATTTAACATGAGCATGGGCATGAGCCTAAAAGTATGCAAACTGGTTTCTTGCCTCGTTTCTTGCGGGTTAACTAAATGCTACATTCTAACTCTAAACGCATCCAACTTGACTTTTTATCGCAGGCGTCCCCCCCGAAGCATGGACGGAAAATGCTTTTGTGTACTTAACGCAACCGACCAAAAAAAGTTGTAAAAATCGTGTAAAAAATTCTCGCACACAAAACGTGCAAAATGCGTTTTAGTTTGTGGCCAAACCACTGGACTCTAATAATTTATTTTAATGATAATGCATGCCGGCCATTCTCTGAAACATTCCCTCTTCTCCCCCGCGTAAGGTTGCAGAGTGTCTCAATATTCGGGAAAAGCTCGCAACTTGAAAAATCAGTTGCTTTTGAGTAAATTTCGGTGGCCTGTCTAATTATATGCCCGAAATATTAAGTGCCGAGACAGTTGGAAGGCTGTGGAATATATATAAACATTGTATATCTATTTTTTAGAATCTGAGGGAGGGTTGCTCGGGGGCATATAGCGCATCATTGTAAAACCCTTTCGGCGGGCTGAGCGCTCAACAAGACAAGTGCAAAGTTTTGGCCACAAAAACTTTTATGCTACCATAAAACTTGTGCATTTTTTTACAAAACAAAGAAGAAACAACTACACACAAAAAACGAGGAAAACAAAAAAGGCACAGAGAAATAGCAACCCAAAATAGAAACAGACTTGGTCTCACTTTTTTTTTTGTTTTTGTCTCCTCAAGACAAAATGCAAATAAAAAAGTTTTACCCAGCACGGCCTCTTTTTTTCCACGACTCGTGTTGGTTTTTTTTTTTTGTTTTTGTTTTATTACTTTCCCAAGAACTACTTGGACTGAAGGCTATGCCTTTCTTGAGATTTGGGCGGTCCACGACAGCCCCTGGTAAGTGACCCTAAAAGCCCAAAAAGGTTTGGATTCACATTTTAATCTTTATTCTTATTTTTTAATAATTCATTTAAGCAAATACCGTATTCAATGCATATAATGTATTTTGTAATTGCAAAAAAAATGTTATAGTTTATATGAGTAATAGTTTCTTATAATATTCGATTGTGTGGTAATGACACCGGCTTTTGTATTGGTTCTTGACGTATATTTGTCCGACTTAAGTGCTATTTGTACCGCTGTCTTACATTATTTTCTGACCTTTTAATGGTATTTTGTATATGCCTCTCTAAAGAAGTCGGCGACTCGATATCATACATTCAGCAAAATCTTCTGAGCACGATTTGCCGTGATCCATTTTTCACTGCCAGTGATCTACCAATTCAGAAATAAGTCGAGCTTATTACGGTGCATCAAAGATTCGCAGATTGAGACACGGTCCAAAAGGATCTGTTGAGACACCCATACTTCGAGCTCTTTTATCAATTTTTTTATATTTAAGTTGTTATTGTTACTTGTTATTTTTATATTGTTAAAATTGTTATAGCCAACCAGGTGAGTTAGCAGGCGCGCTCATGTGGTCAACATTATAGGCAAAAAGGTCACAAAGGGGCACTGAGACACGTATGCCTTAAAAAAATATATATATTAAATAGTCACATTTCCATGATTTTGTCCAGTGGTCGTCCGGCTGGTTTGGGTTTTTAGGTGAAAAATTCGCACAATTTCGATCGATTAAAACTTTTAAGCGCGAAACTGATAAAAAAAAATAAACATAATTTACAAGATGTTACCAAGACCTATCAAACTATATACAGCGCTTTCAGACACGATTCCTTTTGACTACACAAGCGAAGCGCGAAATTTGAATGCAAAAACCAGTATGCAATTACCAAACAACCTAATATAATCACGATGTCCGCGAGATAATTGCCCATTTGGCCGTGGGCTTAATGAGTAAGTTGCTCTACCGCCGCTTGATCACATCGACTTTCTGGTGGGGCACCCGTTCCCAGAGCTGCCGAAAACCCACATCCGCCTTGCGAGGATTAAAGTGAGCAATTGTGTCCCTGGTATAGCCGGTCAACATCACCGGAACTTCGGCAGAGGAGTCCTCATCGAACTGATGGACATCCTCATTGCCCAAGGCACCTTCGTCCATGAACTCCAGAGCAACGGTCTGAAAGGGGAATATTTGATGATAAAAAAAAAATTATGGACAGAAGAAGTTAGCATTCAAAAGGTTTGAGGGTTTGAAAATAATTATTTATAAGTCCATTTATCCTTCATAAGATTCAAGAGCTTTCCAAAGTGTTTAGAAGGCTTAAATTTGTATGCCATTTAAAGCCACATTTTGTTTACCTTTACTTCCCGGTTTTGTTTGCATTCTGTATCGACTTTTGTTGAACTTACCACGTGGCCCAAAATGACGGCCAATGCCAGGAGGATAAACAAATTACTTGGCGCGGCCATGACCTAATCGGCACCGGAATCAGCGGCTATATGCGGTATATAACTCTCGGGGGACTGGCTTACAACATTTTACGCTGAACGGCGAAACTAAACTGAAACCGAAAACGAGCCCCAAACACCTTTGAATCGAGCACTCGAATCGACAATCGGCTCCACGTGTATTGCATACCAAAGAAAAAACTAGCGAAAAAGCTTCGTTGACCCTGCTAATGTGCCACCGTATACTGTATAGCAGTTTGTTTATTTTTAGCCAACGTCGTCAGCCGAAAACCCACCTGCCCCTTGGCCCACCTGGTGGTTCACCAACGTTGACTCATTTTCAATTGCCCGCTTTAATGATGGAAATTGCCCTTACCCGCCCGATGGGCTATTCATTTTCATTCTCCTGATTTCTGTTTTAATTTTCATCAATGTGCGGCGAGTGTGAATTGTTGACCAGAACGTTGTTGGTAAATGACCGTAAATAAAATTTAAAATATAAATATATAAACATATACATACTCGTATATAAGAATGCTTTCAGGTGTCCCGGGCACGGGGCAATTTGTTTGATTTGTTTGCTTTTTGATGGAACAACAGCGATTGTCATGTTTTGCTTAGTTTTGCAGGTTCGAGTTCGTTTATTTTAAGATGTAAATCAACATGACGCAATTTTTTTGGCAAGGAAATGCACTCCCAAACATGCGACATTTTTCTACTTTGCTGAAAGAGCTTTGATTGTAATGGGCCATAACTTCAGAGGAATTGATTTCTATTCCTAAAGTAAAAAGACAACTACAAAGCACTTAAGCTGTTAAGCATTTTGTGATTTTTAAGCTCACGACTTTTCATTATTACTTATCATTGGTTGTAAATCGCGTTCCAATGTTTTTCATGACTTGAGTTATTTGTTTTTGAGTCTAAAATACCGCCATAAATACGACGGCTACATTCCTTTTGCAATCAGTAGGCATTATCCAGTCAAAATGAAGATTTCCCTTGCTCTTCTTGGAATACTTGTGGCCGTTTTTTGCAGCCTGCAACCCGAAGCTGAAGCTGAAGAGGACAGCATAGAAGATTGTATTTTTCCGGATTTTTTGTGCGAGTTTTTAATGGATAGATTTGAGCAGTTTACTGATAGATCTCTTGACTCAGCGGCACCTGCTCCAGGCGGAGCACCTGTTCGGACTTAACATTGCCGTCTTTGGCCAAGTCCATCCTATAAATCCTGTCGTTCAACAAATTTACCTATTTTGAATTTAAAACCTAGTTTATGAAGTACTTGCACCTTTTCCGTTTGCACATTCGCATGTCAGTCAAATAAATATATATATGTTCCCCGAGCATTCTAATCACTTTGTTTTACTATGTTCCGAAAGGAGGAACATATAGACCCTATATCCGGTAAACCATAATTATTTGCCAGCCCCTCTTTGCACACATCCAACCTTTCAATATCAATCTTTATATATCATTCGATATTTCTGATATTGTTTTTACTTTTGCAACATGTTTTACTATGTTTGCAAAGGAGGATTATTATAGTTTGGAACTGTATCTTATAAAATGAAGGGCTTATCCCAGGTAAACCATAATTATTTGCACAGTCCCTCTTGTAGCATCCAACCTTTCAAAATCCCTCTTTTCTTATCATTCGATATCTTTGAAATGGTCTTTGCTTTTTGATGGAACAACAGCGATTGTCATGTTTTGCTTAGTTTTGCAGGTTCGAGTTAGTTTATTTTAAAATGTAAATCAACATGACGCAATTTTTTTTTAAGAAAATAAAATACAGTATTTAAATATCCAAGAATTATTGTGTGAACTGAATACAGGGCCGATAGAGGCCAGATTTGTCGTGATGGTTTTAAACTATGAGGCTCGTAAATAGAGCCTCCAAAGCCCCGAGAAAAAATTTTGAAATGTCAAAAATTTCGGCTAACCCAAAAAAAGGTAGAAAATTCGATATCCCCGCAACTTTTTTTAATTATGCTAAAAATCGTAATATAGCAAAAATTTGGAATTTAATCAAGAAGTGATAGATTAAAAAAAAAAATTGATTATTATTATTTATTATTTAATTTTTCTTGCCGCCAATCGGCAAAGCTTCGGGCCGATCGATGGAGTACTTGGAGGTGCACCATTTCGGGATAGTAGTCCTTTTGGCAAGGAAACGCACTCCCAAACATGCGACATTTTTCTACTTTGCTGAAAGAGCTTAGATTGTAATGGGCCATAACTTCAGAGGAATTGATTTCTATTCCTAAAGTAAAAAGACAACTACAAAGCACTTAAGCTGTTAAGCATTTCATGATTTTTAAGCTCACGACTTTTCATTATTACTTAACATTGGTTGTAAATCGCGTTCCAATGTTTTTCATGACTTGAGTTATTTGTTTTTGAGTCTAAAATACCGCCATAAATACGACGGCTACATTCCTTTTGCAATCAGTAGGCATTATCCAGTCAAAATGAAGATTTCCCTTGCTCTTCTTGGAATACTTGTGGCCGTTTTTTGCAGCCTGCAACCCGAAGCTGAAGCGAACAGCTTAGAAAATTGTGTTCTTCCGGATTTTTTGTGCGAGTTTTTATGGGAAAAATTTGAGGAGTTTCGTAAAAGAAGTAATGACCCAACCGCACTTCCAGGCAAACAATATACCACTCGGAACCCAATGTTCCGGACTTAACATTGCCGTCTTTGGCCAAGTCCATCCTATAAATCCTGTCGTTCAACAAATTTACCGATTTTGGAATTAAAACCTAGCTTATGCACCTTTCACCTTTCCCGTTTGCACATTCGCATGCCAGTCAAAT
Source organism: Drosophila ironensis (assembly GCA_021223825.1). Classification (NCBI taxonomy): domain Eukaryota; kingdom Metazoa; phylum Arthropoda; class Insecta; order Diptera; family Drosophilidae; genus Drosophila; species Drosophila ironensis. Next base: position 75,977 of record JAJJHQ010006602.1, read on the forward strand.
AAATAAATATATGTTCCCCGAGCATTCTAATCACTTTGTTTTACTATGTTCCGAAAGGAGGAACATATAGACCCTATATCCGGTAAACCATAATTATTTGCACAGTTCCTCTTGTAGCATCCAACCTTTCAAAATCACACTTATCATACTCGTATCATTAGATATCTCTGAAATAGTCTTTGCTTTTGCAACATTGACATGGATTACTGGTTTGACCAGTGTTATTTCGATTAATAAATTCCTGAAGATTTTCCAGCAGTTAATCACTTTACCGGATTCCATGCACACACCTCGCCAGCGGCCCCCGCTGGAAAATTCAATTAATCTCAGGCTTATCAGCGAATGCAATCGGTTATGAACTCATAAGCACATCCCTAAGCCCCTAATTTCACTCACTCCAGACGGCAGAAACAAAAAAAAACAAAAAACTACACACAGAACGTATTTAGTGGACATAGTTAAAGATCGTTATCCAATTAGTCAAAAGCTCGTGTAATAAATTGCCCGAATTAAGGTGCGGAATTTTAATTACATAATTTACGCGTGTGCGTTGCGTGGCCATCGAAGATCCCGGGGATGGTCAAAATACCCGTACGAGTGCCGGCCAAATTGGTATTTCCAACCTGGCCAAAAACAAACAAAGCGCAGTGAAAAGTGCGTTTGATAGCTCATCTTAATAGAAAAGTACACGCAATTTGTGTGCCGCGGGGCGGGGCAGGGCGGTGTGGGTCATTAGAAAAATGACAGTAATAACAATAATTATGAATTTTATCCGATTAACGGGAAGAGTCACATTTACCGTTCATACACACTCTTTTATATATGGGGTTATATTCAAATATTTAGTGCAATGCGTGCCATTGAACAATTAATTCTTATCTAGTTGGGCTGATGCAACAGTCCCACCGACCTTTGACTCTTGACTCTGCCGGCAACTGACTCCTGAGTGCTGACTGGTGACCTAGGCGGCATTTCTCACATGTCATCGTTGCTGCACTGCGAGAAAGTGCGGTGGGTTTCAGGAATTTGAGGGTATTATTTGGCTCCCCAAACTTATTTCTTGTACAGATTATGTATTCAAATAAGATATTCTTATGATCGCTTTTATTACAATATTAGAAATATAAGTGCGGTGGCACTTATTTGGCTCCTCAAACTTATCGTTTATATTACAATATAGAAATATAAGATCTTATTATACAATAGAAGTCAGTTCTTTGAAAACCTTCCTTTTTTTAAGTTTAGTATAACTCATAATAATAATAAGATATTATTTTGATCGTTTATATTACGATCTCTTTACCTATCTCTTTAATGTATAACATTTCTAATAAAGTCAGAATAAAATAATTGAGTTTTGGGGTCTCCAGATTTTTTCAAATATTTAATGGGTTAATTTTAACGATTTCTTTGAGTGCACCGCCAACTGCGGGGCAATTGCGTGTCAAATGCGCTCAATTTTGTTATGACAATGCGATGTAATTAGAGGCCACGCATAGGCCCGATGACGATGCCAAAGCCCATAATATATGAGTCCTGCTCCCAGTCCCAGTTCCATTTCCATTTCCATTTTCCAGTTCTAGTTCCTAATCGCTGTCCTGCCTGGCTTCAACGTTTTTTCCCTATTTTTTGGGTGTGTCGGCGCACTTGATAAATATTGTAAATGGCCTGGCCCACTGACGATGACCGAAGTGTGAATGACAGTGGCTCGAAAAATTAAATGAAAATGGGAATGGAAATGGAAGGGTGCGGATGCGGGGACATTTGCATGTCCATTTCCGACAGGGAGTGTTTCCACATTCACCACGAATTCTGCAGTTTTCAAGTAACTAAATATTAGGCGGCTAGAAGAGGATTATTTTGTAGTTTTAATTCTTACACGTATTATCCTAAAAATTGTATTGAAATATTTGTTCAGTGCTTTGATTTATCATTTATTTGACCTGAAGAAAAACTGGGAAAAATGCATTATATTACTTTTTAGGTTAAGTTTTGAAATGATTTCAAATCTTAATTGAAATTATTTTGCATGCTGCATGAATGCCGAAATAGAGGCGTGGCAAATATCCTCAAAAAAGGGGCTTTTCGGAGGCAACTAATTAAAACCACTTAACAAATGCTTTCTCAACTGTAAAGTTGGCTATAAACAACGAGCCACACACCCTCGCACCGGCCCGAGAGACATATGCAACTTGAAACAAAATTAAAAAGCAAATAATTTTCATGGCATTTTCCCAAGCAGCGGCAGCTAAAAAAAACACATAAACACACTTGGGCGGGAGGCGGAGGGTGTTGGGCGGTGGGCTGTGGACGAGGTGAAAGAAAACAAGAAATTCCAACATAATTCCAAATAATATTACAACACCTGCGAAACGGTTTTGAGTGGCCCCGCCGACAGGGGCAGCAGCAGGAGCCGGTGCCGGGGACGGGACCGGGGCCAGGACATGTGGATATTACGTATGTGCTGTGCGCGGGCAAAAGGGCTTTTTCTTGAAAAATCGCTCCACTGGAACTAATTAATTTGCCGTTGACGCTGTTGAAAAAAAAAGTAAGTAAATAAAATAAAATCGGGGAGAAAAACATACCTCTAGAGCCAGGCAAACGGGAAAGGCCTGAGAAAAATTAGTTAAAATCGGGAAAATTAAAAACAAAATTGCGGCCAACAAGCTGAAGAAAATGTATAATATTTTACGGTTTCTTGGCTTGTAAGTTATTAAACAAATTTCAAATAAATTGGAAGCGAAATTCAGTCAAAATATTCTGGAAATCTCAAACAAAATAATAGATTATATAGTATGTATTATTGTGAAATTGTGTTTGGATAGAAAATCCTTTTGCATATTCCATGGACTGCACTTTTTGAGTATTTGCTGCATTCATTTGGCGAGTAGCGCGAATAAAAAAGCACTGCAGCAACGCATGTTCAAGGTGTAAAACGCATGCAATTTTTGATTCTGATTTACCTGTGTGAGCACCTGTGTTTCCACCTGTATTTCCACCTGCGTGTGTCTCCAGGTGTGTAGTGGCACTTGCTGCTCATTTTATGCTTCGATTGGCGCTCAAGTGCAGACGCTTTCTGCCGCAGCCTGAAGCTCCCAGCATCAGCATCAGAATTTACGAGTATATTTCCATTTGCATTTGCATCAACGGTGGAAAATGTGGCGGTTTTTCTTTAGAATCCCAGGGAATAAGAAAACCCATCAGCCACAATATTTTCAAATATATTTATAATAATATATTGATCAAAACATGAAAAATAAAATAGAATATATTAATATAAAAGTTTCAACTTATAGCTGTGGTGGTAAGTTTTTACAGTTTCAACTTAATTCACTATAACTCTGCAGATATAAAATTTAAACTTTTGGAAATCGGTTTCGTACCATTAAAAGAGTTTAATAGAATACACTACAATTTGTGATGAAGAATGTGGACCCGCACATTATAAAAGTGTGACCCCACTTTTGAGCCATCATTGATGATTTTTTGTGGGTTTTTTCGCAGTTTTAGACCATTTGTCAAGCATTGAACCATTCAGTGTTTAGGCCCTGAAATCGAGCGTGAAAAGATCTTGATTGATGCGTGCCTATAAAAAGAGTTGTCCCACAAATCGGGGCCAACATTCGGTTCTCGCAGTGCAATGGAATACCCAATCTTTTTGATCCTGGCTCTCGGTTTGATCCTGTTCTTCGGTCAAAGTGTCCAGGCAGCTCCTTCGCAAGATGATTTGGCAAAATTCGGGGAAATGGAAAAGGCCATCATGGATCTAACCCACTCGATTTTGGCCATGAGCGAGGGGACAGCAGGTACTGACAAATTGTAATAAAAATGTATATATTCTAGTACTTTTTTCCTAGGCCTCGGTAGCAACGACGTTTTGGGCAGCTTAAGTGGCAGCCACGGGGTGCCAGAAGATCTTCAGGCCTAAAATTAAGCCTTTACTTTCCCATGGGCTCGGTCTACTAAATCGTATTTAGAAGTTCTGCAGTTTATTTTTAAATTAATCTTTTTTTTCTCTTTTTTTGCTTGGTTTAATAAAGTGTCAATCATAATTTTGGAGTACGAAAATTGCGGCTTAACTAGTTCTGTTCTATAAATTGAATTTGTGCCTACTCGTACTACTCTGCCTCTTGAGATTTTCCTAGCTATTGCGTGATCTTATTGTCTTTGCTTGGGGTTCGACACCCGCAGCCCTACAATGCACTTACTCTATATACACATATATAAGTTTGTATGTATTTAGTAAGCAAATCAGAGTGCCGATCGCTCGGGGAGAAAAACAAACAATTAAGAACGAGTGTCTCGACTATAAATACCCAGTTCCCAGTTTCCGCATGATTTTTACAACATTATAATAGCATTGAAATTTTCGTAATTTGTGTTTGGAAAAGCTTGTCATTTGGGCGGACAGAATTGGGTGTAACCAGATAATTTTTGCAACTCAGATATGTACATATGGGCTGTATCAATGCACTATCAAAGTTTAGTGCCTCTAAAGTTAAAATCGCGGACGCTACAGAATTTCGTGGTTTTCAGAGGTGCGAGGGTGGTAGCTAACTTTTTAATGAACTTGTGCTGAAATGGTATCCCACAATTTCAAATATGCAAGTTATTTATTCTCTATCTATTTTAGTCCCCAAATCTAGGCGTTTATAGCCCAATCTAGGCGTTTATAGACGGACGGACAGACGGACGGACAGACGGAGATGGCTAGATCAACTCGGCTGTTGATGCTGATCAAGAAACCTCCCTGTTACATACAATCGTCCGAATTCAGTATACCCTTGATATTTTTAAGAACCGGGTAAAAAATACAACATACTAATGGAGACCCCGGAGGAGGGGTAGCAAATTGCCAGCTAAATCTAATCAAGTTAATTTACGCAGTCGCACCCCATTCCCTGTAGTGTTTTGTGCTTCTTCTTTTTAGGCTCCCATGGTGTCTATCCCATCTTCACACGGCTAGAAATCTGAATGCATTCGAACAAATCATCCGTCATTAAGTGGCAGATAAATTACATTATAAAAATCTATAGTTGCCCTCTCGTATGTAAAATAATGAGTGGAGTAATTTCAGACACTGCGTGTTTAGGGCATATTCAATTTATTTATTTCCCAGCAATTACTCGATGACATTTTTTCTGAAATTTGTTCCATATTTAAGACATTTATAATATATTATATGAATTGGTATTATTTTTTGCAGTGGCCTCCTAAAGCAAAGACATCGCTTTGTCTTGACTTAGAGTGCCCGGTGGCGATACAATTTTTCCGTAAATTGGGCTGGTCGGGTGGTGCAAGTCCAAATGGTAATCAAGCGGACTGCAGGGTTGGGTGGGTGGGTGTGTGTGGGTGCCTGTTTTTTACCCGATAAAATCAGCTGGCCGGTCAGCTGTTGTCGCAAATCGCAGACACAGTCGCGGGCGATAAAATAAACAGCTTTCAAGTGTTTCGAGTGCTTCGCCGGAGCAGCAAACGAACGAGCGAACAAGTGAGTGTGTGTCATAATATCATTAATAAGAATAAAAATAATAATAATCGTGAGGCAACAGCACAGCATTCACAACACAGAACACAGCACACAGCGCAACAATTGCGGAATCCGTGAAACAAATCCGAAGCTAAAGCTGAATCTGAATATGACTCGGATTTGGAATCTATGGAAAGCAGGCAGTCACCTCAGATGCGTGCCGGCGAGTGGTGCGATCGGTCCCTGCTTCGCTAATTTATTTGAATTTTTTTTAAGAGTTAGTGCTCTGTTTGTGAATGAATTTTGTGGCTCCGATCGGACAGTACCGGGAACATGCACGTGGAAGAGCTGAGAGACAGTCTGCAGAGCTTCGGATGGCCGGACTACCTGGTCTTCTGCCTCATGCTGGCCATCTGCGCCGTCATTGGCATCTACTTTTGCCTACAACTCCGGCGCGAGTCCCAGAAGCAGCAGTCCCATGGCCCGGAAGAGGCGGCCACCAGCGCGGCGTCCTATTTGGTGGGCGGCAGGCAAATGAAGGTCTTCCCAATTTCCATGTCCTTAATATCCAGGTGAGTGAGAAAATACCTCGCGAAACTGTGACGCAGGCTAAGTGATATGAAAACAAAGTGGAAAGCATTTGGTTCAACGTGATTTACGGTACAAATTGTTAAATGAATTTGAAGTTTTCCATGTGCCACATTTCGCAGATCCAGTTGAGAACTTAATATAAAGAAGGAAATGTTCTTGCAAGAAATAAATAAACAAGAGAATAAGAAGACATTATGTATACGCACGGTCTTACAGAAAAGTACATCAATTAAATCTGTGCTTTAACCACTTAATGAACTTTATTCTTGTTTAGATTTTTTATTAATTACTAATTGTGGCTTAGAATTAATTCGCATCTGAGCCCTTCAGGCTGGTTTGGTTTTGCCTATTTTCTTATTATTAGTTTGCTTTTAAGTTAAATATCATTTACATTTTTTGGGTTCATCTCCGTGAGGAGTTATTCTTGTTCCTATTTTCTTGACTTGTTGCCGTAAATGTATAAGCAAGCCATCTAAAATTTCTCGTATATCTTTAGGCTCAATTTATATAACATTTCTATGGTCATAATAAATATTATGAGCTTCGAACATAATTTTTATACCATGTACCTTAAGGTACAAATGGTATATTGAGTTTGTGCAATGTATGTAATAGAGAAGGAACCGTTTCCGACCCCATAAAGAATACATATTCTTGATCAGCATCATCCGAGTCGATCTAGCTATGTCCGTCTGTATGTATAAGCACGTCGTTCTCGGGAATGGTAAGAGCTAGAGGTACACCTCTTTCTTTGCAGATAATGTTATTCTTTGATGTTTTCCACTTCCTTTCCGCCTATGTATTTGCCAAAAAATTGATATCTCCAAAATGATAAAAGCTAGAGACATAATTTAGAGTCCGCCAAATCCGCTGATTGCCAAACACGTGCATGCAAAATTACGTCTAGATCGGACTATAAATATAGAAGATATGACCAATTAAAGTTTTACCCATCCCTTCTCACGGCAACGGCATGCCGTGGCAAGAGAGGTATCAAGGTATCTCGTTGTCGAGAAATCTCGACTGCAGCGTTTCTACTTGTTCTGTTCATAATTTCTAATTTTTTTAAGTTGCCCAGTTAGGTTACAGTGTTACCATTTCGTTATTATTTCAAATAAAAAAGGAAAAAGCAAACCAGGGAAAATTTAATTCATAAAAATGTCATATTCGTTTTATAGTCTTTAGTATTTCGTGTGTTTTATTACACCTTCGCTAGTTAAGGCGCATTTACTTGTGTTAACACATGCATTTCTAAGAATTTCGCAAAACTGTCAAAACAGACGATAATAGAGAAAATTTAATGCCTGGCGTCTGTTTTACAAAACACGTATGCCACAAAAAAACAGACGATCGTTAAGATTGGTCTGGGCATTACTTAATGCTTAACGAGCGGCTCAGAAAATAGTTTATTGGATTTCATATACCAATTATATTCACGGTAATTAGCTGTGAATTTAGACAGTTAAATAAACTATATTAATAAGCTGCAGTTTAACTGCTCGTTAAACCAAATGTGTGGGTCATAAAGTTAAATAAATGCTGGTTAAATAAATGCATGCGCTCTGGAGAACTATGCCTCTGAGATCGGGAAGATGAAGTAACCCCACCGGACTTAAGCCCATCCCCCAAAGGCAAAATAAATCAAGCCGAGAGTGTAGGTCGCAGTTTGCTCTAGTTTCCAGTGGTCGCGTATTTTTAGCATACCTACTGGTGCGGCGGCAAAGTCTGCTCCTATCAACGCACCAAATCAAAATGTTTCATAATTAATAATTGGCTTGGAAGCCCCTGGAACGCCGCCCGCCGCCCGCCATCCACCATCCGACATTCGGGCAGTGGATTCAAATTGGCGACGCTCAATTGTCCGCAAAGCGACTGACAAATCCACGGATCTAGAGCCCGACTTAGGCCTTATATAGTAGAACACACTGTGGCACAGCAGTACTTGGTCTCTGTAAAAAACTGCAAAGCGACGACGACATTGGTGATAATTGAATTGTATAAAACGCACTTTGATCTCCCAGAGATCGCAGAGACGGGCTGCTCGGTGTGAGACGAAGGTCAAGGCGCAATTGGGCTACTTTTCGTGCAAATCTTGTATACATATCTTTTGTGACTGGATGGGAGACAAGGGAACCCTTTACGGAATCAATTTCAGCTCTTGAATACTCCCCAAAGCGACTGGCAAATGATTTTAAAAAATGATTAAGAATGAAATTAACAACAATTAAAATAATGCCCCTATCATTTTCTATCAGTTTCATTTCAGGCATTACACTTTTGGGAACCCCCACGGAGGTTTATCTCTATGGGGCCCAGTATATGTACATTATGGGATCCCTGGTGCTAATGGGCTTTTGCATGTACTATTTTTTCCTACCCGTTTTTCACGAATTAAATTTAATATCCACCTATAAGGTAGGTGAATTGCTTTTGCTTTCTTAAAGTATTTAGGGATCTTACAATTTTGCGACAATTTATTTTCAAGTACTTGGAACAACGATACAACCGCAGTCTGCGTCTGTTTGGCTCGGTTATGTTTATTGTGGCTTCCGTGAGTACTGTACGGCCTGCTCGTAAAAACAGTCTTAACCAATGTAACCTTTCACCTGCAGCTCCTTTGGCTACCGATTGTGATATATGTGCCTGCCATAGCCTTCAACCAGGCAACTGGCGTTAACATCCACATTGTGACACCCATCGTGTGTGTGGTTTGCATTTTCTACACTTGCATTGGCGGTCTGAAGGCAGTGGTCTGGACGGATGTCATCCAAACGCTCATCATGTTCGGAGCCATGACTCTGGTCCTTATCAAAGGTACTCTGGACATCGGTGGGCCCGGAGTTGTGTGGCAGAAGGCCCGGGAGTCGGGGCGTCTGGAGCGACCCAACTTTAGCACTGATTTAACAGAGAGATACACCTTCTATTCGCTTGTTTTGGGCGGCGTGGCCCATTGGTTAAAGTCAAATGCCATCAGCCAGAACATGATCCAGAGATACCTATCACTGCCCACGCTAAAGCACGCCAGGATTGCAATCTGGACCTTCATAGCGGGGGTCCTGGCCTTCCTCCTGATTTGTGGATACACCGGTCTGCTCATCTATGCCACCTACGCGCAGTGCGATCCTCTGGAGACCAAATTGGCCCAGAGGAACGACCAGCTGCTGCCACTTTTGGTTATGGACACGCTTGGCCATTATCCCGGTCTGCCGGGCGTTTTTGTAGCAGGAGTCTTCAGCGCCGCTCTGTCTTCGCTGTCCACCGGCCTAAACTCCCTGTCCGCCGTGGTCCTGGAAGATTTCGTCAAGACTTTCAGGAAGAATGACTTGACCGAAAGGGAGACCGCCTTTGTGATGCGTAGCGTTGTTGTCGTTTTCGGGATTCTATTTGTGGCCCTCGTGTTTGCGGTGGAGAGGCTGGGCGCCGTCCTGCAGCTGACCATCACCTTGTCCTCGGTGGCCAACGGCCCCTTGTTGGGCATCTTCACTGCCGGCGTTCTGCTGCCGTGGGTCAACTCCAAGGGGGCCCTTTTGGGCGGCTTCAGTTCCCTGCTGGTCATGGCCTGGATGTGCGTGAGTGCCCAACGGGACCTGGTCACCGGCGAGCTGGTCTACCGGCGCAAGCCCTACTCCACCATGGGATGCAACTACACCTTTGCGGGTGAGCCCAGCGACTTTGCGCCCCTGCCCCTGGATGGCGGTTTCAGGTGAGAAAATTATTAGAATACTTTTTCCAATATACTTTTTAAAGTTATAGTAAAGAATACAAGTCCCAATAGGGTCAAATCATGGGAATGATTAGCACAACTTTAGTATCCTGGTTTTTTAGAAACTTCAATTCGAAGGATAGTCGTATACTGAGCGTAAAGAAACATTTCAGATCAAAGTTTGCTTGGATTACAAACTGATGATCCTTATGCGAGTTTTTATTGGTTTTTTACCATTCAAGAACATACAAAATGTAATTGTTGCCTATTTGACAGCCCCTCGACCAGCTCCAATGGATCCTTCCAGCTGTACCGCATCTCGTATCTGTACTTCACCCTTTTTGGCGCCACGGTCACGATCGTGGTGGCTTTGGTCACCAGCCTGATCCTGCGGGAGTCTAACCTGGACGCATTGGACTCGAGGCTGCTCACTCCGTTCGTGCGCCGCTGGTTGGAGCGGCGCCGTCACCAGAGGTCGCATGTTCCCCGAGAACGCGGCAACCGGCAGAAGTCCAAGGACCTTAATGAGACGGCCACGTGAATCCCCATCACGTCACCCGCGTGAGGGAGTGGGCAGCAGGAAAGCAGGAAGGAGAAGGTCGGCCAGCCTGGCAATGTTCCTTTTTGGTAGCTTAGCAAATATTTTAAAATATAACACAATTCATAATTATTTGGGCTTCTGTGTACCGGGAGCGTGTGTGTTTGGAAAGAAATGGGTTCAAAGCGGTTGCTGCCCGCCTGTAATTAGAAAAATGCCCGCAGTTATGGTCCAGGACCAGGCCAGGAGGGCGTGCCAAAAGGGGCGGGAAAGCGGCAGGGGGCAAAGGGCACGGGACACGGGACACGACCCAAGAAATCAAAGCGCCGTCTGCTGCCCCAATAGAGGCGAGTTCGCAAAAGGAAAAATTAAATAAAACAAATGGCAAAGAATGTTCAGACTTGCAGGTGAAATTTTCTATGCTCTAGCTTGGATGAATGTATTTTAATTTACTTGTAATTCCAATATTTTGTTTTCTGTATCACATGTTTTAAAAATTATTTTCGGGCTTATCAGTCAAAAGCCTTTATAAGCCTCTATTATTGCCTTAAATTAAAACTTAAGACTTTCCGAAATATATATTTGTGGTAAGAAATAGTTTATAGTTTGGAAGTACTACAATTTTAATCGGTTACTTCCTCTATAAAGAGTATAGAAAATAGGGGAAAAATATGAAAACTAGAGATGCCCTGGAACCGCTGGAAACGGAAGGAGATGCCCGCTTTCAAGTGCCAGGCCCAAGTGATTGGGTTGGATGCCGTCTGGTCCAAGGTCAGCAGGAGCGGGTGTGTGGGTGACCCGGACAGGGGGTCAGAGGTCGGCCGCACGGGACTGGCCGGGCCATCCCCCCCACAGGGTTCACATTAGTTTTGGCCGGTCTGTTAATTGAATATTTACTGCTTTTCATGTGTGCGGTCAGTCTGCATCCGACCGAGTCCAACTACTTTGGTGACCCCTCAGAAACTAACCCCCCACACTTCAGATAGTGTGTATGTTTAGGTCGTTTATGCAGCAAATTGAATTGTTAATGAGCTGGCAAATGTTTGCAAAATCCACTTTTCAAACGGCGGCAAAAAATCCCTGCAATATCAATGTAGTTGGCTGTTTCTTAATCTTTTTTTTTTTTTTTTTTGCTTGGAAAAGGTAAAGAGTCACGGGGTTCGCCTGTTAATTAGCCGCTTGCCAAAATAATTTGTGCACAAGAGTGAGAGATAGCGAAATGTCATCAGAATGCATAATGACTGTTTCCGGGTTTTGTTCGTGCCTCAAAAGCGAGAAACCTGTGTGCGGCACAGGTGCACTGCCTCGCGGCACATTCACAAACTATGAAAACATGGCCCCTGACAGGGGCAGCTAGAAAATAAAAATAAAAATAAAAATGAAAAGGATTAGGGTTAGGGTTAGGGGCCTTTGAGGGGGTCAAAGGACAGCGCGACAGTTGTCATATGGGTGGATTGTTTTTTGGAAAATGCCAGGAAACGGAAGCTGCCGCGCCAACGTGCCAAACTGCCAACCTGCCACTACCAGGCCCGGCAACGCCAGCGCACCAACAACAATTGAGGGACAACAACATTAACTGAAACAAAAACAACTGCCACAACGGCTAAAAGGCAAACAACTCCTCGCTCTGTTAACTTGTTTATGTCGCCCGTGTTGCTTTTGCGTTACTTTTTATGTTGGAATATAATTTGCCCACTCCAAACTCATTACACAAATATTTTTTACAAATTTTGGTTTGGGATACTCGACTTTTGCGCAATTCGGAAACGTGAAAATAAGTAAATTTCAAGAGGGAAAACATCAGTTTCCGTTAATCTTTTTCTGTTTTAAATATGGGATTAATAAATTGAAGTTCCAAACCGATTTCCAGGGGAATGTAAATAAATTGTAGATACCATTTAGTAAATACCATTTTCGTTATATATTTGCCTGATAATAGAGTATCCCCTAAAAGGTATATTTCGCTAACTAATTCCCAAACAAAGCCTCTTACATATAGGGACTTTCCCCCATTTCCACGGCGCTTTTCCCGAGCACAATTTTCCTATGCCTGGCGGTCCTATAAATGTCAGTGACAATTTGCAACCGGGGCTAACCTCAAGTCCTGAACCATAGTTTTTTCTCTGCGCCCCTCCCCGCCCTTGAGCAGGCACAGAATTCATTTTTGATTGTTTTCATGAAAATGAGCATAGAAAAATTATAATTAAAATTCATATGGAAATTGTCGAAAAAACAGCCAACTACAAATGGTTGGCGAGAACAATGGTCGGTCGCGTGTTGTTGTTGACCAAAAGATTTCATCTAAAAAGGGATCCAAGAAATGCACCGGCTGCGGGGCTGTTGGGCTGCTGGGCGGTTGGGCGGCTGGGCGGCTGGGTTGCCGGGGTCAGGGGTCAAAGCCGAGCTGCGGGTTTATTGTTCGAGGGGAACATGTGTTCCAGGTCCTCTCTCTCGCAACCGTCCGCTGGCCTTTTGGCCCGCAATCTTTTCCCTGCCAAAACAATGTCAGCTTACAGAATTAGAAGAGCGCTTCGGGGAAGGCAAAGGGAAAACAGTGCCAGGATGGTGCTTGGATTTCAGTGGGTGGCACCTGTACGGGCCACACCACAAGCAAGAGACCAGTAACACAACAATGGAGGGAAACGCATGCCGGCTGCTCATTTTCTTGTTGTCGTTTCATTTTTGGCACTTTTATGCGATAAAATATTTAATTATATTCGGCAGCTTCGCTTGTGCATTGTGCGGTTACCCTTTTCTGTCCAGTTTACATCACCTCTGGGAGTGGGCGTGGCCGGGGTCTGGGCGTGAGCGTGGGTATATCCTGGAATTGCATTTCGAGTGTGTCTGCCGGCGATGATTCTCTGCGATTTTGGGTCTCAAAAGAGCTGTTTGGCGGACTTTGTACGTTTTCTTCTCTTCAATGAATTATTATTAGACTTTGCCATTTGTTTTTGTCATTGGAAGTTAATAAACAAGTATCAACGATTATATTCGATTGGTTTTTGGTTTCCTAAAGATAGATACCAATATAATAATTTTGTTGTTCAATATTTCCGACACTTCCGCGTAATTAGAATTCTCAACAGGTTCTAGCAAACAGATTATATCTGAATCTTCATTATCCATAATCTGTCTATAATATTATTATCCTTTACATTTTATGATGATCCCGAGACTTTTGTTACAGAATTGCGTGGTTTGTGGTGGTTCGGGGGCTGGTTCCCGATTTGTATAACAAATTTATGCTGAACTTGTATCCAGAATTCAGAATATGCATTTATTTTGTCTCTATCTATTATGGTCTCTAAAATCATACGAACAGACGGGCGGACGGCAGACGAAGATGGCTAGATCGACTCGGCTGTTTATGCTGATCATTAATATATATATTTTATGGGGCCGGAAAAACTTCCTTTTTCTGTTATACGAAGTCAATTCACCCTTGATCTTTTTAAGAACTGGGTATAAAAACAATCACTTTTTAGAATACACAAAAAAATCCTATATTCAAAGCTGCTTTCATATCAATTGGCATACATTTTAATTTTAATTGTTAGCACTTTTTGTTGGATGATTTGGAATCTCAAGGAAGCCCTTTTTATGATTTATACACCTCAAAAATTGCAATATGTTTCACTAAAACTTTAGCCAGTGGCCGCTGTGGTGGCCGCTGTTGTCGTGGTGGTCGTGGTTGTCGTTGTGGTTGTGGTGGTGGTGGTGGAGGTTGTGGTTGTCGTGCTGCCCAGTGGCCTCTTGATGATCGTTATCCGGATGCAGCCTGCGTGATCAGGATGCTCCCCAACGGGGGCACAGTCCGCGGGGACCAGCAGGTGGAAGGCAAGGATAAGGAACAGCAACTGGATGGCCGGCTTTGGCAGCTCCATCGTGATCGTGATCGTGATTCTCCGGACAAACTACTGACCCTCCGGACGGCCACGCCATATGCTTTATAGTTGGCCAACATTCTTGCAGTTCCATTCAATTGGCAAGAATAACACAAAGTGTAGTGGTCGGTCGCAAATGTGCTGTATCAACAAATGCGATTGCAAATTGCAGCCCCGAACCGGTCACGGGCCACAGGTCTCGTGATGCGGCCGATCCGGCATTGCCGCCTTTATAATGGATATATAGCCTTAATTTCGCTTTGGCGAGCCAACTGCAGATTTCGATCGATTTGCGAAAAAAAGAAATGGCTTTGAACTACAAATGCATCTCTTTTGAAGGCTGCCAATTATCGGTCGTATGAAGCTGAAAAGTTGTTTAATTAAGTCTTTTCATTCGAGGGAATTCACTTTAAATGCGTCAATTTTTTTTTATAATTTTGTTTGTTTTTGTCGGTAGTAAAATAGTCATTGAAATATTGAAACGTTTGTGGTTATTTAAATTACTATTAATTACTTAGTTCAAATCAAATTTATAACTCATAGTCCTTTATTTTAGTTGGTACTGGAAGTATTGTTTTCTAGAATCTAGGGAAAACAAAATATTTGATTGCTAATATCAGTTCTTTGGTTTAAATCGAAGCCATTTGTACACAATTTAATATCAATATATTTAGTATATTCTACATTCTGCCTTGCGGGTCCTTATTAAACTTTGTAAATGTATGTTACAATCCATAAAAAATATTAAAGAAAAATGCGTAGTTATTTTTGTCTGCTGGAAAACTATATTTTATTGAATAACTATAGGATTACAAGGGATTTTTTGTCGGTTTCCGGAATCGTTTTCGGTTTCAGGGGATCGTTGCCAAGGTATCCTTTATCCGCCAATTATCCTGTACTGGCTGCCGTGGTGGTGCGAGGTGGAGGTGGTGGTGGAGAGCCTCGCGGAGGAGGCGACCCTGTGGAGTTCCAATGATGACCGGCGGACCCCAGGTCCCGCACCAAATTCACTCCAGCCGTCGACAGTTGCTTAACAAAATAGGAAGGAATAAGCCCAATCTTTATATTCCTTGATTCGGATATCGCTTTTCAATCCCAACTTACCAGCAGGCAAAAGCTGAGGGCAAAAACGAAGAGCAGGCAGAAACGCATCTTGATGGCGAATGCTTGGCAATGGCTTTGAAAGCCCCGCTTTTATGTTCCCGCTTTATTTGACCGATTTTAATTAGATCATGAAAAGTATACACATTCGGTCACCCATTTGCTGTGCCACATTAACTATCTAATTGAAGTGTTGATTCGTAATAATATTATTTGAAATCGTCGGCAATTATCATGTGCACTGGAGCTATCCACCCTTTTTTTGTGAGGTCTAGGTCGGGGTTATAATTGCAGAAAGTCGCAATTTCGCATCAAAGTCTGGAAAATGTTAAAACCTGAATAAATGACACACCTTTGTGGCTTGATAAATGCAGTTTGTGATTACTTTATTATACGAAAATGTTCGTTGCCTCTCTAAGCTCGCTAAATCCGCAAATCTCTCGCCCATCAATATTGCCAAACTAATGAAATGTGTGCCGGCAAATTGATGTATCTTTAAGATACATTTAATACAGCATCCCCGCAAACGAAGCCACCACCAAACGAAATTTAATGCGGTAAGCCACTCTCAATGCTGCACCACTCGTGACCTGTCGCCAGGCATTTGATGAACTGTCACAGGATGTGGCAGGCAGGACGTCCCGGGATATGGATTGGCATTGGCATTGGCAAGATGCAAGATTTCAGATTCCAGATAGGCATAAACGTGTTGGCAGAACTTTTATGGCCAATTCCTTTTACCTTTTGGATCAGAGCACTGGGAAAAACGGAATGCCTTGCAAACATAAAGAGATAAGTGAGCGATGTAGTAATCCTACAGTTTTACAACATAAATCTTAAGTGCTAACTCCAATTATAGATTGGCATTTCATAAAAATATTTTGGACCAGACAATATGTGCAATCTGAAGAATAAACTTAAAGGTTTCAATTTGATGTACTTGCGGAGAATGTTATAACCCAATTTTCCCGTGTGTACTTCCCCAAAAAATTCCCCTTGCATCGCTCAACCGAACTTTGACACGAAAAAAATGGTAGAGACGGCAACACAGTCATAAACTAACCGAAATCGTAAAAATCCCCAAATACAGAATTATGTGGCCCAGTTTTATTGGATTTTTACGATAAGCAGGAAGCTCCTGCCCCGGTGCTCCTGTATCTTTGCCGCCGGATGATGATTCGAAGAGCACTTCGGGCGCAAATTGCAGCTGTTATCGCAGATCAAATGGCCGAGGGCCCAGGAATATAACATACGAGTACATCCGGATGCGAGGCGAGTGGATGTGAAGGCGTGTAGTGCGTTTTGTGTGAATCTGGCGAGTGCCTCCGCTCACAATGCAAATCAAACAAACAATAAATTGAATCAGGACATTGTTGAATGTAACAGATAGCCCCAAAAACTGGAGGAAAGGGACGGTAGCGGGGGGCAAAGGACAATGGAAAATGGCAAGGCAAGCTGAACGGTTGCATATCCTAGAGACATTAAGGATATCCTTGAGTAGATGCAATTTTCTAACCAATATAATTCATAAATTTATTTTCAATCCTTTCCGCACATAAATTTTCATATTATGCACACTCTGCCTCCATGCCTCCATCCCCGCCCTGTCCCTATTTTTCTCTAGGCCTATTGTCCTGCCATGTCCTGTGTGCGTGCGCATTATTATTTGTCGTCGTGCTTGTCATTATTTATATGGGCAGGCGAGAGATAAGTGGCTGCAATTGTGGACTCCTCACCCGCTGCCCACCCCCCTCCCCTCGACAGGATGCAGTCGAGGTCCTGGCAATTACCCAAGCACAGACGCACAGCGATGTCCTTCGGTGTGTCGGGCAGGTTGTTGGCCCAAAATTTTGATTTATAAGTGCCAACACCGAGCAGGTCCTGCCACCGGCACCGCCCACCCGGCCCCCAGGAAGTTGCAGTTACTTTTGCTGACAAACGTCCCCAGGTCCTGGCTGCCGGACCGGCCAGGATGCTAAAGGATATCTCGGAGGCGAGTGCGTGTGCAACTCAAGTGGCCATTAATATATCAGTTCAATTCATATTTGAAATTTTGCATTTCCTAACAGGACGAGGACGAGGACAAGCCACCGAGCCTTGTCCAGCTGGCACCCAGGACACCCGCTATCCTTTGCTCCTTTGCGTCCACTCCTTCTACGTTTCGTCCGCCCTTCCCTGCCCGCCCAGCACATACGATTATGATTTGTGTCTTACTTAATGCACCGCCTACAACTTTGGTGCACTGCAAAACATTAGACACGTGTAGTAACATTATATGGAAAAATTAGAGATTTTATAGCAGTTACAACAGCTATTAAATATATTTAGAGCATTCTATATAAAGATAAATTAAAGATATAGGATCATAACAATGTTGTCTTGACATTTAAAGATGATGCCTGAAGATTTTTTATAAATTTTATATGTGAGAATAGCAGTTAAAATGGTGTGCACTGTCCTTTACAAGTTCTCTAAAAAATGTCACCCATTTCTCTCGATGCAGGAGCGCTGTGCCGTGTAGCAGGGAACTAGGCTGAGACCTGCTGGCTGAGTGGAGGAGCCGGCGTCGTCGTCTCAATCTGATTGATTTAGAATTCCAATTGAGACTGCATGAAATATGTTTGCTTCGTGTCTGGCTTCTGGCTTCTGGCTCCTGTCGCTGCTGCTCCTGCTGCTGGTAGTCCTTCGTCCTTCCTTCCTGTGCTCTGCTCTGATGTGCTCTGCTGTGCTGACTACCTCCCTGCCCGGCACCAATTCCCCGATAAGCCGACCTCCTCCGCCAGCGAACTGCATTTATGCATGGGCATATCCTTTTGCGAAATTTGCATTTTCGAACAATTGCAAACGGCAGCAGCGGCAGAAGGAGCAGCAGCAGGACAACGACAACGACAAGGACGACGACGACGACGACTTATTGGTATTTCATTGATTTATGACACTTGTGAAACAATTTGGAAAATCACAGATTAGCAGCCGGGAGCAGCTCTAATTACACCCTACGGCTCATCGGGCTAGCACCTTCGATTCTCAGGACTTTTTGGGACAGTTTCTTGGGGGCTCCTTTGCCAGGAAGAATATGCAAATCGTCCTAAAAGGCCAATGGATTTAATTGCAGGGAATGTCTTAAGTAAAGGGCCGAGGTAAAAGTTAAAATAAATTCAAGCCTGGTTGGGCAGTCGCATTGTATTTTATATACGAATATATTTAATTTTTTGCTCAAAATGAAAGGGTAGCCCAAACTTGGCCCAAGCAGAGTGTGAGTTCATGGGTGATTTTAAAATCAAAAATATTCGTCTCCTATGAGTGTATGCAGTATGTCTTCAAAAGAAATTTGTATGCATTAGATATACAACTTAATAAGCCTTATTCCAAATATTTCAACAACTCACTGGCGTTTAAAATCATCTAAAGTCGTGTGCATTTATAATTCAAATTTGGTGTAGGGTTTTCATATTGTTTAAATTTGATTTAAAATAAAAATTTAAATATATTTTGGTATAGACGTTTTAAGAAAATATGATTTAAAGATTTTTGTAGGGTATTTTGGCAGACCTTGCCAACCGAATCGAATGAAACGGAGCGCAGCTCCTTCGTCATCATCGTCTCCATCTTCCTGGGTCCTCAGGCAGGAGTTCCTATCCTAGTCGAACAATTGAACTCTGGCCCCTTGTCCCCTCACCGCCCCTCACCACCCTCGTGACCCCCCTGACCCCCGGCAGTTGGCACCCTTAACCCGCCGGTGTGGCTCTGCACTTTCTCTGCTGCAATTTGCAGGCATCGTCTTTGCCAACTGCGACTCCAGTTGAGATTTATATGTCAGTTTTCGGGGGGGAGGGATGGGGGTCCCTGGGGAACCCCCTGTGGATGCCCACGCCCCTGCCAGCCAGCGCAGTGATTAGGCTACCAGGCTACAAACGATTTGTTGCATGTTGTTGCAATTGATTGTTGCAATTTCAATTTTGAATTATGAGACTGCCTTGCCTTTGCATCCTGGCATCCGTTTCCGTTGGCTCCCACTTCCACTGCCACTTCCTCTGCCACTTCCACTCACTCTTTATCCTTTCTGGTGACTCCTTTCTCCATTCGCCTTTCGGCCGGCTGATGTGTTGCATGTTGCTGGTGTGCTCTGTGCAATGTGTTGCAAGTTGCATTGGCAGCGTCATTCAAGTGTTTAGTGATTTATTGAATGCCGTTAGAGTTGTCGTTGCCGTTGTCGTTGTTTCTGTTGCCATTGTTGTTGCTGCTGCTGTTGTTGTTGCAGTTGCAGTTGCAATTGCAATTGCAATTGCATTGTTGCAATATCCTCCTCGGCCATATCCTCTGTCTCTGAGATTAGCACAATGGCTTTGAGCACTTTTGACAGCTAAGATTTGTTTATGCCCCAGCAGGATGCCCAAGCTCTCGGTCCCCATGACCCCCGACACCCCTCCCCCACTCACCGAACACCCGTCCCTTTGTCTGGGAGATGTCCTTATCTTGCAGGAAGTCTGGACGGCGGCCGTGATTCATGTCTTTGCATATTGGTAACAAATTTGTGGTAATTGATTTGAAATTGATTAATTAAGGCCCACACTTTGGCCTCTGGCCTATGCCATTTGCATGTTTCATTTGGGACGGACATTTCTGTGGTGAAAGTGGGCTCAACTTGTTTGGAACATTTCTAAAATTACTTTACAAATTTAAGAAGCGCAAGGACTGATTTGATTTTGTGGGTATCTGGAGCACAGAAAAACCCAAGAATGTTAATCTTCTTGGATTCTTGGATTCATTATATAATAGAACAAGAAAAAATAATAACTTCTTAATTATGTGACATCAGTTTAGCACAAGTTTTATAGACATTAAATTTAAGCCAAAAGGGGTAAGGACATTTTCGTATTTTCACAGTCCTTTGAATACGCATATGTTGCCTGCGATACGCACAAATATTGGCAAATTTGCCGGCTTCCTTTTTGGCAGACGTCAACCGCATTTTGCTGCCACAAATGGCGGCATCGTCAGCTCGCCACATTTTGGCCCTCCCGCACTGCGACCCCTTTGGGCCCTATCCTTAAACTTTGGCCCAAAGTTGGGGCTTGTTTGAACGTTATCGACACGATTTTGACATATTGAATAGCAGTGAAATGTGGCGGCGTCGGGCCAGACAACACGACAGACGTCTGGCCGGAGCTGCAGGAGCCAGGAATGTGGTCCCAAGCCCTTTCCCCCTTTGCGGCGCCACTGGCGCGCATGTTTGTGGCTGGCATTTTGGCATTCAGTTGCCAAATGGTGCACATGCAAAAATATGCCAAAATTCATCCATCCATCCATCTATCCAGGCTCTGTTGACACATGGCCTCTGCTTCTCCTCCAGCTCCCGCTCCTGTTTCGTCCTTGTGCTGCTGTTGCCGTTGCTGGCTGTTCCTGGGTGTTAACATACATCAAATATTGACAGTTTGCTTAGCTCACTCTGGCAATCGATGCCACTTCCACCTCCCCACGTCCCACCATCCCATTTGCCACTCTTGCACCACAGGATTGTGTGGTTGCCAGCTGGCAGTTGCCAGGATAACTCGGATGGCCCCTGAAAACTGTTGCATCCGACCGATCGGAGTTAGATAGGGAAAGCCTTGCCCATACAAAGGATACTCGCAAATGGCAGGGGATTATTCAAAGCCCTGTCCAGTGGTCGAGCACTTTGCATAATGTCTACTTCTTTCAGTAAAATCTTGTCTTGTGGTTAAGCATAATATATTTAAGATATAAGAATAGTACAATAATTTTAAACTTATAAGAAATTCAATCTCTATAAATATCTATACAAATAATACAAAATATTTTGTAGTTAACAATGTGCTGTTTTTAAATAAATATAAATTTCAAGACGAGAAAATGTTTCGCCCCAGAAATATTTTATGCATTCCATGCAAATATAATTTATAATATTCATATTAACTCTATAATTAACTAGGTCTAAGCTTTAAATTATAAGTAACTAGCAATGGAAATAACCCGTAATATGATTAAACTAAATGTCTTGATTTAATGGTCTAGTTCACAAAGTAGTGTTTTTTGCCAAATTTGGGGGAATTTTCGTTTAATATTTGTTTGAAATTATAACTAGTTTAGTATAAATATGTAGTATATACATTCAGCAAATATGAAAATTTAGGCGTTCCGAGCTAGCCAGTTCCAAATACCTAATTGCCCGCTCCAGTTCGCATTTCCCGGGGAAACTGTTGAGCGTTTCCCTGCTCCTGCTTGGTCGGAAAATAAATCTGCGCCCTGGCGTTTTGTGGTTATGATTTATCAATGCTTTTAGCTGCAGCCCCGCTTTTCTTTCCGCGGGGCGGAGTGAATAATTTGCATAAGACGTTGCCGCGGCCGGCAAATGGAAAATGTCAATTGAGGCTGCAGTTTGCTCGGCGGCCCCGTCCGTCGGGCGTCCACCGGAGATGCCATGATTAATGGCTGTGATTTTTTCACATTATCTGCGGGAGTTTCAAAATTGTAATTTAATTTAGCGCCCAGCATTTCCCGCCCCCTTCCCAGCGGGCCAGCTTCAAGAGCCCAAATGCAAATGAGCAAGCAGATTTGTGTTTTAAGCCGGCGACTTGGGCACAAAAAAGGTTGAAGAGGCTGCAAGGGAGCGAGACAATTGTCAATTGCATATCCTTTTCGCATTAATATTTCATTAACAACATTTGGCGGAAGTTTGATCTTCTGCATCAATGGTTTGTGAAATTGACTTGGCTGGAAAAGCTGCAGGAAAAAAGGCAGTCAAAGTTTCAGCTCGCTTGTGTTGGCCTTATTAGATTAATTTCATTTGAGTTTTATTTTTTTTCCCTGTTCGACTTTCGCTCGACGTAATCATCCTGTTGATTCAAAACAACACCCCCTCCCCCATCCTGTGGTATCTGCGCGACCCAACCCCGCCCACATTTTGGGTTATGCAAATTTTGCTCTGCCCACGAGTTTCCCAATTTTCTGTTCGCTTGACAACCCTCAGAGCTCTACTTTCAATTTCAGTCTGGCGTAATTTTCATTATTTATACTTTTTCCATTTTACTGATTATGATTTAAAGCCGCGGAGCCACTTTGGAACCGCCCCAGCCCCGCTCCCGTCGCCCACTGATTGCCGCGTATNCCCCCCCCCCGTCGCCCACTGATTGCCGCGTATCAATTTCGCCAGCGGTTTGCCAATTTTTCAAAAACTGCCGCCGAGCCGAGCAATTTTAAATAAGCCATTAACCGCAGTCGGGTCGAGGGGGCGTCGTCCTTGGTCCCCCGCTCCTGGTCCTGGTCCTGGCCCGTCTATCCTGGGTTGCCAATGTTCAATATATCACACGAGGCTGCAGAAAAAAGGAGAACAAAAAGGCCAAGACTTACGAGCGAGGGTCACAAGTAATATTGGCAGGGAAAAAATTGCTTTCATATATTCTCTGAATAAAAATGTTGGTAAGTAGTACTTACACAAATATTTTTTTTAAATGAAATACTTTTTTTTTACAAAAAGTGCATGAAATAAAAAAGCTAAAACCTTAGACAACATTTTATCAATGAGGGAGAAGGTTTTATTATTTAAATTTAATTTGCCTTTATGAAAATTCTTTAATATATTTTTTGTATTTAATCAATGCTGGTACCATTTTGTCCCATGACCCTATGTCTCCTAAATTGGCTAAGAAATATATTTTCACATTGATATTTTTACAATAATGGAACCGAGTAATCTTGTAAGTTAAAACTATTAATCTCTTTTAATATTCCAAATATTTTGCTTGAGCTCTCTTGTATAGATTCCTCTGCCCTAGCTACTACTTCCGTGGTATTTGCACAACTTGTGAAGCCACCCTCGTTGGCTGTTGGCAACATGACTGATATTTGCATGATGCCCGCTAACTACGCCTGTCAAGTGGGATTTTGTGCGATTTTTCTTGTAAGCGAGCGCGACCCCCGAATCGAACCAATCCTCATCCCCATTCCCCAGCCCGGCGACCTCCGCGGAAATCCTAGACCCCCACCACCGGCAGGGCCACCGCCACCACTGTCTTGGGGGGTGGTGGTGCTGCGGCGGCATGCATGCCGAAAATTGCGTTGTTTTGCGTGTAACCGCGCGTGGTAATCAAACACGCAGTGTGCCACGAAAAGCGGGCGGATGGGTGGCTGGGTGCTTCAGCGGCAAACAGTGGTGCGGCGGTGCAGGGGGTGGTGGAGCTGCGGGTAAGCCCTGGGCTGTAGTCTTGGCTTTGGCGTGCCGTCGTCAATGTCGATGCTTCGGTGTTGCGTAGATTTTTTTTTGAGGATAGCAAAAACATACCCTTCTTTTTGGCTAGCACCGCATTGAGTTATTATACTCGGTTCTTCAAAAGAACAAGGGTATATTAACCTCGTACGATTGTATGTAACAGGGAGAAGGTTGCTTTTCCAACTCATAAAAGATAAATATTCTTGATCAGCATCAACAGCCGAGTCGATCTATCCATGTCCGTCTGTCTGTCCGTCCGTCTGTCTGTCCGTCTGTCCGTCCTTCCGTCTGGCCATCCGTCGGTCCAAAAATTTTGGAATTAAAGGATTAATATTGATATTTTATATCTATGTTTTTCCCCCAAACTTTACAATTGAGTTAGAATTTCCGTTCAAATTTTTATACAATATTTTCAAATACTAGGTATACACTAATTCGATTTCCTTTCACTTCCATCCATATTATTTTTTTGCCATATGCCGCAGGCCTTTTTTGCGAGGCTGTTCGCAAATATGTTGCCAATTCGGCGGCGCATTGACGTTTGCCTTTTGTTTGGCCTCTTCCGGGAGCTTTGGCTTTGAGTTCTGGTTCGAATTCGGATTCAAATTCAAATTCACATTCAGTTTCGTAGTCAACATCTCGACTTAAGTTGCTAACGAGCTGCCGCGCGGCTTTCCTTTTTTCTTTGCCATCGGCGGCTGCCGCAACATTAATAAAAATAAGAGGAAGTGCAGGGGTCGGGGCAAATTCGCGATTTTTTCCTGGCTTTGCGGCCCAGCTCCCATTTTTTCCTCCCATTTGTTTTTTTTCCCCGCTGTTGTGTGTAATTTTTCAAATATTGTTCAATTTGCAAACGCGCGTTTAACGATGTGAGCGTAATTTAAGTGCCGCTGCAGGCGCAAAGGACAGGAGCGGGGAAGGGCTCTTCATCGCAAAATCAAAAATCAAAAAAAGGGGGGATGGCGCCTTTTGAGGTTTCACTTTGATGCTGCTCAAATGGGCGGCGGCGGCTTTCGACAGCGTTCAACGTTCAACGTTCGACTTTTGGCATTCGACTTGCTGTGCAATCGCTTGTGCCATCAATCGAAAATATGATTTAATTAATTTGATTAAAACATTTTAATTGCATTTGCCGCAGACGTTATGGGATGGGTTACATCGGCTGCTTTACGGACTTTCAATCGGAAATTGACAAATCGATTTCTATAGAAAATGGATATAGTTAGTTCACACTGAACTTAAAAATGTAGTATGCGTAAAGGAATTCTATGTTTCTGTGAAAATCTCAAAAACCGAAACATTTTGGAACGCGTTTACCCGTTTTCCAAGTTGGCAATGCCTTTTAACTTAATACAAAGTCATTGACAAGCTGAGTCACAAGCATTATAAAATCGTAAAGAGTTGAGCAAAGTAAAATTTTCTTAACGAAAAAGCAAAATGCTTGCCAAGGCTATGATTCTATTGATTCCCGTTGTTGCGGCCATCGCAATTAGCGTTTATTGGATGAAGTTGCCTATAACCTTGTCGAAGTGTGAGGAAACTGGATTTCTTAAGAACTATATCAAGAAAGTATTAATGGCAATGTCCATCATAAAGTATGCAGACATCGATGAGTGCACCGTGGCGGATGTTGAGGAACCTATCAAGAACTAGAGTAGATTCGATGTTGTATACACATAAATGTAACATAACATGCATCTCTTAAAATTTCTTAATAGTTTTACAAATGTTTCGATTATGCCATAGACATCAGGTTAACGAAATGATACGAATACAATAGAAGAAGACATACAAGAAGAAGACATACAAGATAATGATGACACGTCGATGTTTTTGAGTAGAAATATACAAAACTCTAGGTTTCACCTATACGTATTCAAGGTTGTATATACATAAATATAATTTAACATTAATTTCTAATCATTTTATTTTACAGGTATTTCGTTAAAGCCATAGGCTTCAGCACTTAACGAAATATTTAATACAAAAATACAAAACAAATAGATGACATGCTGTTGAATATTAGTTGTAGAGAACGAAATGAATGATACAAATACACAAATAGCATTTGGAGATTCAAACTGTAATAAACTGTAATAAATTGTAATGGCAATAAAAATATATTAAATCTATATATATTAAATCTTGAATATAATGTTTGTCACTATGCCATGCAAATAATCTTTCTTGGGCCTCCCCAGAGCTCTTGTTTTGCATCCAACTTCCTGTTTTCCTTATATTTTCTTTGCATTTTTTTGGAGGAAGTGTTGTAAATTCCCAGGGCAACCCCTTCGAATTCCGTTCGCCAACCACTTAAATAGTTTTTATCTTGTAATTACCGCCATCGTCATCAAGCAGACGCATCCTGTTCTGCCCTTTTGGGGCTTATTTTTTTTTCTCTGTTGCATGCTGCTTGGATTTTCTCCAACAACTGCGAGTGTGGTCCTGATTTGTTCAGCCGACATGACAGCCGTCCTGTGGGGCAGGGGGCAGGGGGTCGGTGGGCGTGGCTGTGGGCGGGGCCGAGAGCCGAGTGTCCACCAACTACTGAGCATTGCGTGTGTATTACAATAATTTTTAATTACCGGCGTAAACGTAATTATGAATTTTTATTTCGCATTTGCTCTGCTTCTCTCTGTCTTTCTTTTTTCAGTTTTTTTCTGCCTTGGCTGCTGCTGCTAACAAATTTTCTTTTTCATTTTTTTCCTCGGTTCGTTTCGGTTTTTACTTCTATATATTTTTTTCTTATAATAAATATACATATATATATATATGTACGTACATATATATATTATTTTTTTGTTCTCTATGTGGCGGCGGTGGCTTTTCTACTGCCTGATCCGGTTGCCTGATATTCACAAAGGGGCTTCAAATGTGTGGTCCCCGGGTTGGGGCTGTTGTGTTGCAGGGTTGCCAGATTTTTCACGTTTTTTTTTACGTTCTTTTTTCTTAGAATCGCAGAAAAGGGGTTCTTGGTGGTCGGCGGGTCGGGGGCGATGTCACAATCACAAGGCGCGACCGGTTGCACGCAATTATCACAAGTGACGTGGAGCGGATATGCTGGCCCAGCAGTCTCCAGTCGGTGCAGCACCCCCCGGCACCCTCAGCACCCTGCTCCCCCCTAAAAACCCCAAAACCGCCCGTCCGTCGTCCGCCGCCCGTCGCCCGGGCCTTTCTTTTCTTCAGAGCAAATAAAACAATAAGTGCTGCATGCTTTCAGGCGCCACTGCGCCAAATGCTCCTCGGCAGGCAAATGGCCACCAAAACGCTAGTAAAGGATCCGGGGATGGGGACGGGGCCAAAGGTTAAGGGATAGTTGTGGCAGGAGGGGGTGTTGGGTGGTTTCGGGTCCTGAGATTTTTATGGTTGCCCGCAGCGTTGGCCGCCTCATTACTGACTGCCGCCGCCGCTCCTGCTGGAGAAATGTGGGTGCACAGGGAGAATATCTAGTTTCTGGCACAAAATGAGGCGGTATCCCCAAGCCATTGATATATCTTCCTCAAAAAATTGTCCCATGTTGTTGCCTAGCAGTCATGGTCATTTTAAAACACATACAGAATGGTTGTTTTATTACAATCTCAAAGACGTCTAACAAAAATATACAATAAAAATTAATAAGTATTAATTTAATAAGTATATATAATCGAATTACAAAAAGAGATATTCACATACGAGTATGTTTATTGTTTATCAAAATGTTGGCAGCAGTACACACAAATTTGTCACAACTAAAACCTTAAATATTAAACCTATTTGAGCCCTTTGAAAACAAAACAGCCGCTGGAGTTTTCAAGTGTAGATCCGGGCGCCTTTGTTGGGTGGAAGTCAGACTCATCAGCCTTAACCCTTTCCGCCCCGGGACCATCCCTCTGACCCCTCCCCCAGCGACTTATCCCTCATATTTTTTTTTTGTTGTAGCTTAAGCTGACGCTGCCGCGTTGCATTTTTAGCTTCTTCATTGCGCTTAAGGACTTTTGACTTTTGTTTTATTAGTTGTGACCTGCTAGGCCGCCCCCCCTCACCCTTCGTCCCCATGACAGTGTCGCCTAACGAGGCACCCCCTGGCCCCTAAAAACCGCCTACTTCTTCCCCCGACCCATTCCAAAGGACTTCTTACTTAACCAAGTCATTTTTTTTGTTCCTGGTCCTTTTTTTTGTTTTTTTTTGTGAAGAGTGTGTGAGGTCGCTATCCATCTCTTTCACCCACTATAGCCATTTCTCTTGCTCCCTCGCCCTCCACCGTCCTGTAGTATTTCTCATATTTTTAATTTCTGCACTTTGTCCCTATTTATCCTGGCGTTGGCAGTTTTTAATTTCTCTGCTTTTCCGGTGCAAAGTTAATGAATAATTGTGCGCACTTTTGCGGCAAACGGCGACAACTCTGCCGCACAGCTCCCGTGCCAGCGTGTGTGTGTGTGTGCGAAAGAGAGGGGTAATCGCACAGCGCCAAGGCGCGGAAAAGAGATGGGGGTTGTGCCGATGGCACACGGAGGGGCGGAGGGGATAGTAGAGAGATAGAGTGGAGCGCTGAATGGCGCAAAGTGTGATTGCATCCGGCGCCTTAATGAGTTCTTGATTTAATTCTTTTTTAGCTGCCTTTCGCACGGCTTCTTCTGCTCCTACTCTTTTCATTTGACCCTCCCCCTGTGATTTTTCCCCCCCACTTTTCCCCATTCCAGGCGCAGCATTTTCCTCGCTGACGTTGATTTCTTGCCATTTGCAGCGTCCAGTGCCGATGTCGCCTTTTCAGTGTCATTGTGACTGGAAATTGGTTGACACGGGAAAATGTGGCAGGAAAATTCCCAAAGAAATCAGCAGAGCGGGGGCACGAAGAGTCTCCAGAAAGCGGAAGTGCAAATAAGCCAACTGCCAAAATTATAGGGTCAGAAAAAAATAGAGACAATTGCAGTCCTAAACAACAACCGAACCGAAACAGAAACTTTCTAAAAAATGTCATCAATTAAAACAATATCCTTAATTTTGTATTAGCAATTTTATTACAATTTATAAAACCCCGCAGAAATTTGTACAAGCCTCAATATGAAATTACTTTAAGAGCAATTTGTTTAACATAAATGTTTAATAAACATGCAATCCTAAAGAAAAATTAAGCTAGAAAAAGTATTCTATCATGCTTATTTTCCAAATATTTACGTTGGTAAATATGTATAAACAAAATTTTTATTTTATTAACACCGTTGAACACAGCCTGCACAACAGCTCAGTTCTCAACTTCCTCGACACTAATTTGTCCTCAATGAAGTACAAAATGAGCCGCTCAAGTGGCGCCCTTTACTGGACTTGGAGCATGCTTCGCTTTTTCCCGCCCACAAGTACTCGAGGATGGGAACGGGCGGGAAAAGTGCGTGACCAAAACAGCAAAACAAAGGCCAGGACAATGGCCAGGCGACAGAAAAAGGCGAACCGAATCCAAACTGGAGGGCAAGACGGGAATGCAGCGAAATCAAACTGAAGTGCCAAAACGGCAAACGGAATGGACCAGGACAGGGTGGAATAAAATGCGGGAAAGCATCGAGAGGTGAGTGAAAGCATCGAGAGCAGCCCAAAGGAAAGGAAAGGCCACAGTCTCCGGCTAAGTCTGGGCCGGGACGAAGCCAATGCGTAATCAAAGTGCCGGAGTGGCGGCCAGGAGAAGACTTCTTCTCCAGAACTGGTTAGCATTTACACTGGAAATAAAATAGATTCTGACTGCCCGATTTACTGAATTAACTGGATACATTTAAGAATAAATTATTTACATGTTCGGAAATATTAAAAAAAAAAACAAACAAATTATACCCTCAGAATGGATGCTAAGTTCGCAGAAGTGAACGGGGAGCGGGTATCATGATTGGGTATATTAACATACTCGTACTTATAAATATTAAAAAATATTTAGAATACGTCAATTGTAATTTACACTTATACGAGTATGTTACATTACTGTTAAGTATCCTAATATCATATTAGGAAACAAAAGTAAACGAATCTTTTGTCGAACTCTCGAGTTACAAATGGTATTTGTCATATAATATTTAGAGACGGGACCTTCTTGCTATTTTTTTCCTGTTTTGGACAAGTGCAGTCGCAGGAGCAGTACGAACCAAAACCAAAACCAGAACCAGACGACGCCACATCGTCGTAGTCGTAGTCGTAGTCGCAGTCGTCTTCTGAGGTGGATCAGCATCAGCATCTGCATTTTGGGACCTCGGAATGGGATGGACGGGGATGGACTGGGATGGGTCGGTTCGTCTGCCTGTCAGACACAATGAGCATCATTGTGTTTTAAGTGCGTTTGTTGTCCTGCCGAGAGTCCTGCCACCGTCCCCCAATCTCCGTTCGGTTGTTTATTTATTCTTTTTCTTTGCCCATCCACAGATTTTTGGCATCGGCTTGGCCCATGGATTTCTGTGTTTCCGGAGCGCACAAGAAGAAAGTGGCCGGCCAGGCAGCCAACCAACCAACCAGCCAGCCAGCCAGCCAGCCAGCAGACACTTTACTTTTGCCATTGTCTCCGTGTTTTTCCGGCCACACCGACTGCCCCTCCCTCACACGTCGCTCGCTCTGCCGGCGATTGCCAAATGAAAAGCGTTTTCAAATTAATTGATTAAAGTCCATTACAAGTTGCTACGAAATGACAGTGGCAATTGTATGAGAAATGACTGCAAAGGACTCTCGGACATTTGGGATGGCACAAATGGGATTGGCCAGCAAAAAGCGAGCAGGGGGAGCCGGAGTGTCCTGCCCAAAGGAGCCAGCCCAGGTGGGTGGTGAGTGGGAGGCAGGACATCACATACGCCACATCTTACTGATTTTGTGGCTGCTCGCCAGAATATCGCACAGAAATTACTCTCTTCCAAAATCGAAGCCCAATTATCGACCCCTGGGATTATTTTCTTTAATTAGTTGCCGGATATTTTAGTTATAAGCCGTGTGGAGTTCAAGAGCATGGGCCCGGAACGTTTCGACCTTCAGCTAAAGATCTTCCTTTTGAGATTTGCATTACCTTCGTCGAATTCGACCTTTTGATAAAACTGTTCTCTATTCTATGTCTCTATATTATTCTATGTCTCTAAATTCTTCTATGTTTCTATATTGTTCTATGTTTTCTTGCGCTTGAGTGCAACCAGAAAGTTCGGCGATCAGGCTATAATGCCGTAAAGATCGGTTTGAGCTTAGCTTCTTTACGCGATTTAAGCTTTTATAGGGAAGCTCAAAGAAACTTTTGCACATTCGAGCAGACCAGAGCTTCGTCTCTGTGCGGGTGAGGGAGTGCTCTAATCGCGAAAAGGGCTAAAATTCGTGATCATCCCCAATTCCTGAGAGACATAAAAAGCTTCCTAACTTTGTGATCTCATAACTTTGCCAAAAGAATCCCAGAATAACGGGGAATACATCGATTGTGGTCCGTATTCGGAGATCCGTATCTTAAACTCTTCGTGGGGAGTCCAGTTATCGATCTCCATCACTAGTTTTTCAATTCGTTGCCGAATATTTTAGTTATGAGCTGGCAAAGTTGGGCAAAGGAATGGAAATTTTGGCCTCTGCCATTTCTCAGCGGATACGGCTCCGATCTTTTATTGCTGTATCTCCANACTAGTTTTTCAATTCGTTGCCGAATATTTTAGTTATGAGCTGGCAAAGTTGGGCAAAGGATTGGAAATTTTGGCCTCTGCCATTTCTCAGCGGATACGGATCCGATCTTTTATTGCTGTATCTCCATGGCTTCAGCTTTCGATCGAGGTATTCCTCGTTATTTTTCAAAAATTCTTAGCTAATACGGCACCGATCTTTTATTCCTGTATATTAGATTTTCCGATTGGAGCACTTCTTTACCACATTTTGGCCGTTTGAAGTTTCTTGCTACATTTTTGGCCATATCTTGGCCAATTCTTTTCCGAATTTACTATGTCACTTCTGCTTGGTTTTGGTTAATATATGACATTTTTCTAAGGAAAATCTCTGCTGTTGTGGTTCATAGAAACATAGAAAATTTTGTAAGAAATGATACCTTAGCCAGGAAATGGCTGAGCTAGTCTGAATTTCCACTGGATTGACATCTTAAGCCACCTAAATCTAGAATCGGGACGCCGAATTAAATCACTTAATCACTGACGGAGTCCATACGGAATTTCTTCATTAGGCCAACAATCCCTTGCTGTGCGGTTTGTCGGGACACCTTGACTCCACAAAAAATTCGGAAAAGAACACTTTTATTTATGGACGGCTGGCCAGAAGAATGCCCCGGCAATTTCTCAAAGCCAACGAACGTCCTGCGGAAGAAGGAAGCGACTGTGGCTGGGAAATCGCGGGTGAAAAAGCCGGTGGCTTTTCCGGGGGGATAACTGGTGGGCGGCAGGCAGCTTCAGTCGTGCACGCTGAACAAATCAAACTTGTAAATTAGCAATACTCATTGACAAATTTTTCATCCACAAGCAGACAAGCGACTTTTGCACTGAGAGAAAACATCAATATTTTATCATATATTTACTTATAAAACTTAAATAGAAATAAAGCTAAGAGTGATTTAGTCAAAAAGTACAGCCACTGAGTCGTAAACTAAATCGCGTTAAAAACATCACTCAGACAGAGTTTCGTAAATATACGAAAACCCATCTTCAATTTCCCGGTGCAATTTTCAAATGGGTGGCGGTGTCCTTACTTCTGGTTATCATCCTTTCTCGGAAAGGTCCTTTTGTTTCGCCCGCTCTGCAGCTACTGTGCAATATTTCAAACACGAACTTTGCGCGCCAAAGATTAATTAACTTATGTCAAAGTAATTTTCAACGTTCGTTAAGGCGACACGAGCTGCCCTGCCACCGAGGCTGCTGGGTTGCCAGGCGAAATTGATTGTCAGTCATTCAAAGACATTTTTTCTTATTTGGCCCAGGCCCAGGCCCCGGCTCTGGTCCTGGTCTGGGCCAGGACTGGGGGCCCACAGATATTGGCTTTTAATGGGGGATGGTGCGAGGCCTTGCGGCTAACCGAAGGTCACCGCCGCGCCGGTGGGGTGGTCCACTCCCAGGAATATTGTTAGTTATTTGGGGGAGTCCAATAAGTAAATAAATGAATGTAATTACAAGCTAAATAAACACCAATGCGATTAATGGCCCTGGAGCGGGGGGGAGTGGTAGAAAAAAGCCGAAATTTGTCACTAACTTTAAGGTATTTTTCGGCTTTAATATGTGTATGTTTGGCCTCTCAAAGGCATTTGCGATGTGCCTTTTTGGAGCGCGTTTTCCAGCCAAAAGAAATGCTAAGAAGTCGCGGCCGCAGCCTTTTGCATAAAGTAGAAATTTACACATTCTTAGCGAAATAAATACGCAGCTCAAAGCCCCCATACAAAAATAAAGGAATATGCAAAATAACAAAAATACAACCAACCAAAAAAAGGACGGGAAGCATTTAGATCTTTTGGCGAATGTGGAAAAAATCCGCCGCACAAATGGGCGAGATGAGGTAAGCAACTTGAGTGAAAATTCTTATAATTTTTACAGCACCCCCAACCGCCCGTATGCTTTATTTATTTTACTTTACTTTGCTTTATTTTGCACCTATTTTTTGTTGCGCACACAAAGTAACTCAGGTCAGGCGTTGGTTTCTTCGCGTTTTTTTATTTTTCGGGTAAAGGCTTAGCAAAAAATGCTTTTTAACATTTTCCGGGGGCTCCGGGAGGACGGGACGGCACCCGGCAGGTTAAAGAAATGCTTTTGGTAAGTGAAAAAAAAATGCAAAAAGACAACACACCACACACAACATAAAGAAGATTTCAGCTCGTCATTTATGCGTTTATCTGCGGCCGCCAACAAGCGCGCAATGTGGCAAGTTCCCTCCTGCCTCCTGCCTCCTGTCTCTGCCACTGCCACTGCCACTCCGCTGTTTTTCCTCAAACGAGCTGGAAACCGTGGCCGCGGGGATGTCAGGGAAGTTGGGAAGTTGCACAGGCCCGCAGAGGGTCGGGCCAGGTACAGGGTGTGCTTAGAGTCCTTCGGAAAATTTTGCGAATACGACGTACCTATTGGGGTAAAATTATTAAGAATAGGAAGCACTTTGTTACGAGTATTTGTTGTAAATTATAATTTTTTGCACTACATATTTTGATTAACAATTAGCAAAACACTTGACTACTTTTTAGGCTATTTTGCTGGCAAATTACAGTATCCANTTAGGAATACACCTGAATACTTTATGGGCTATTTTGCTGGCAAATTACAGTATCCAACTAGTCGCTTTTGGGACACAATCCTCGGGCAATCGTGTCGGCCAAGTGACAACTTCCGACAGATGCAGCGCGCCCAAAAATTACACAACTGCAAGCCGTGAAAAAAACGCATCCTACTACGAGTAGAGGAAAAAAAACGGGGGAAAAAAGGGGATCCAAGCAGGAGGCATTTACATGTGCGGTCGCTTGCAAATCTTTTCTTTTTGCCGGCACGTTAGCCAAAGAAAAATACGCGAAAATTATATTTAAGATGACATTTATACGCCGGGCAGGCGGGGCGGAGTCAGCTGCGGTTCCGTGCGTGTGAGCCGGGCTTTTTAACCTGTTTTCCAGATCCAGCTCCTGCTCTTGCTCCGGCTTCTCCGGCTTCGGCTGCTGTTTCTTTGTTTGCCCGGTTGTCTGGCCAAAAAGAAAGGCGGCCAATTAGCCCCAAGACTTGGCCATTTGCAGTCACAATTGGCCTGGCTTCCCCCGAACGGCCTGTCGCTTAATTAGGAGTGTTTATGTTTATTTGCCGCAACAAACAAAAACAGGACTCGGCTGCAGTCTCTTGCACTAAGCCTCGTGTCTTGGCCGAAATCTTCTAAGCCAGGCTAGCCCTTTTTTTTCTTGCCAATTCTGTTCATTTTTTGCAACTTTTATTCCCCGGAATAACGTTGTGCTGGTGCTTTTTAATTAACATTTAACACGTTTGTGCCCCCCAAAAGCTAGCAGCCCGAAAAAATGACATAGTACATCAAAAGACAGACAGATTAGGACAGTGGGCGTGCAGGGGGCGTGGCTGCCATTACACGCGTTAATTTCATTAAAATTAAACACATGCATGGCCAAAAACAAAGGCGGCTGCCTTGCTTTGGTTGGGTTAAGTAGCCCGGGTCCCCGGTAATATAAAAATAACATTAGCCCCATGTCCTTGTGCAGGACACCTTTTTGCTACCTGTTTTATTTTGCTTTCCTGCTGCGGCTGCTGCTGCTGCTGCCGCTGCTGCTGGCCTTTTTGTTTTCCGGTCAGGAACGACAATGAGCTGCGTTCTACGTGTGCATCCTTGCGGTTCCTCCCGCTGGCTCCTCCTTGCTGCGCTTTTTTGTCAAAACACTTGGCTCGTCCCGCTTTCGGAATTCCTGTGTATATCTGTCTGTCAAACGTGGGCTGCATACTTTTAGGCTCACCTGGCCCTTTCCCGCTTACTACTTTTTTTACTCCTTTTCAGAAGCCTTTTTTTTGCGCGGAGTAGGAGCCGCAGGAGCCGGTGGAGCAGGAGGAGCAGCAGGAGGAGCATAGACCACAAGTGTAATGCAGAATGGGATTACACGGCCTTAGAGGCAGCTGCTGAAAATGGTGACTGTCTATAAGTGAGTGGCACTTGACAAAAGCCCAAGTGCATTTCGCTCGGTGCGTGATTCCGGGTGTCATCCGTACAGTGAGCACTGCCTAAAACGGGAGTGTGCGAAGGGGTGTCCCAACAAAGCCAACAATCCCCGATAAATCAACAATACTCGCAGAGGCTTTAGTTGCTGCCATAGTTCAAAGAAACTATTATTTTAGAAAATATCGGGTCCAACAATGTGCAGGAACTGAACTATATATAAAATTGACCGTGTAACTAGCTCATGGCACAACTTGCTTTCGAAATTCCCTTTGAAAACACAACCTTGCCTAAATGTTTAGATTCCTAAGAAGTGGTAACTCCAACTCTCTAGCCAGACCCTCGGCCTTTAATTATTTCCTTGTTGGCTCGCTCTGAAAACACTCACACATGTTCCCCAAAAATACCAGAAAACTTTAACGCAATCAATCCCATGCCCGGGAAATTCCGAAGCCCTCTATTAAGCCACCACTCAATGCCTTCGCTGCCGCCTCCACTCCACTCCACTCAACTCAATCCGATCCGTTTGGCAATTCGCACAGAATCCCATTCAAATCCGCACTACAAACAGAGAAATAACACAGGACTGCGACGACAAGGACGCGTTTCTGCTGGCAAAAATTAAAAGCAGCTGTCAAATGCATTTGATAGTTTTCAGGCCAACCCCGCAGTAACCTCAGCCCTACCCTTTTGGGGGCTCTTCTGCCCGCAAAACAACAAATAGAAAATTATGCTTCAATAAATAAATTTGCCTACGAAATCAACTCTGCCTGGGTGGTGGGGTTGTTTTGGGGGATTTTTCGAGTAGTTTTGATTTAGAGATTGGTTTCGGAGGGGAAGGGCTTTGGTTTGCGGAAAAGGTGCGATTAATTGAAGAGCCCCACCCAGTCAAGGGTTAAGCGGGGGGTACGGCATTTCAATAAAGCAAATACCTTCCCTTCGCCACCAAATGGAGAGGTAGGTACGTGTTCCCAATGCGATGGGGGATGTGCTTTTTGGGGATACCCTTTTTGGCTCAGCAAGTCATAAATAAATTCAAGAAAATTCGGCAAAGTTTATTTGCAGCTTAAGGAATGTGTGTGCTTTATTGGCTTAAGTTCTAAATGATAGGATTATGTTAGACCTTCCATGAATTTTGAAGCCAAAAGAGTATTCGAACCTCACTATTTGTATTATCCCGATTTCTAATCAAAGGATAGCAGTCCCCGCTGAAACCTTCCACGACGTCGGCTAGTTTTTTGTTTATTTTAGTTGGGTCTGTGTCGCGTCCTCGTCGTGTGTTTTCATTGATAATAAAAGGATAATAATAAAGTGCGCGTCGCGGCAAATATTTGAATGTCTCCTCCCTGCCCCACCCCCCAAAAAGATCCGCACTTCCGCATATCAGCATCCGCATCCGCAGACGGGCGACCCTTTCGTTCGAGTGCGCCCAAAAGTATTCGTGTGTTTGCCCAACTTCCCTTTGCAATTTATTGTTTTCGACATATTTGCGGCTGTTTATTTGGCGCGCGATTCCCCAAAAACTTGAAAACTTCATGCCCTGCCCCGCATATCCTCACACATCCTTGATATCCTTGAAATCCCTGCCTTGCCCCCCGGATTCGTGGCTCTCAGCGATGGCATTGCTTAATTAACGTGAACACGATTGCATCTGCTTTTCTTTTCAATTGGGCGTGGGAGTGTCTGGGGCCCGGATCTCGATTCGGATTTGGGATCTATAGCCCCGGGAGCAACGTGTGCGTGTCCCGGATACTTTCAACGCTGATTTTCGGAGCTCTAAAAAGGGTTAAATTCCTAGGGCACTGGCTTTTGCATTCGAAACCAAATTAGTAGTATTCTAATGTCGATTGCGGAAACAGCCGAAGTTTTTCCTATAGTTTTCCTCTATCAGCTTCGATGCATCGATGCCTTCACCTGTCGCCCGATTCGGAAAAAACAGGCCGCATTTTCCGCTGCCAAACTGAAAACTGCATACTATAACCTTTGGCCAACCTCGAGGCTTTGGGCCTTATTAAGAGTTGGCCAAAAGACGGACGTAATGTGAGCGGGATAGCAGGGCGACAGGAAGTAAAACGGAGCGTTGACAGTGAACAACATAAATTAACCAAAGTTGTATTTAAATCAAATGCGATTGTCATCTACAAGCGATTCCAGTGCCTTCGCCTGGGACTGGTTTTCCTCCAAGATGACCCATTTTTGGGCTTTCCACTCTCAACCTTTGTTTTTTGTTTCGTTTTTAAGTTTTGCTTTCAAGTTTGCCTATCGCTACTTCGCGATGCGGCTTTTTTGGAGTTGACTAAGAAACTGTAAAAAAATAATCCAAAATTTGCCAGATTCAAATTGAAAAATGATAAAGTTGACCAGGGGAGTATATTATCCAATATACTTTCTGAATTGTTGGATCTCTTTTTCTACAGCCAGTGAATATCACTTTAGGTGGTACCGATTTTTCTCACTGCCCTTGCTTTTTAGGGGTAACATCTATCAGTGGCCGCAAACATAATTTGCCATTTATGACAAATTGATAATCGTTAACAAGTTTTGTTTGTTTGGGGCACGCACCATAGAGCTGCTGCCACTGCTCTTCCTCTTTGTCCTCCCGAGAATTCCCCGGATCTTGAGGATCTCCGGGAGCTCATTTGCATACAATGGAGAGCCACGAGCCTTTTGGCCAGCTTTTAAGGTACGGTATTTCGGGGACACTGAGGTATATATGACTTTGTTGAACTAAAAACAACAATATTATTGATCCAGGTGCATTTCTCTTAAAACTTTCAAGGTCTCAACTATAACAGAAGTAAAGAATCTTATTGACTCTTCAGAGACGAGTATTTGGGATCAATTTTTCTGTAAGTCCTTGATATTTCATTAAAAAAATGTATGCCAAGAATAAAACCGAATTCTGAAAACCATCATTGCTAAAATTATATTGTATTTAATTTGTTTTATGAATACCAAACTTATGAAAGCATTTTCAAAAACCTTTCGAGAACTTACTATAACAGAATAATCATACATTATTGCATCTTCAGAGTCGAGTATTTGGGATCATTTTTGCTTGGGTTTTTTAAATACCAAACGTATTAGTGAACATGCAATATTATTTTACTGGGTACTCGGTAGTTGTGATGGAAACTCATGACTTTAGTTGCTTGTTTATTGTTTGTTGGTTTGCGGACGCTACGCACTCTTGGTCGCATCGATAAGCGCCACTTGTTGTGGGTCAAAGTTCGCGGGGGGGCCAAGGGGCGGGATATTACATAAACACCCATAAATGGAGGCAAAACCCAAAGGCAGGTGATCCATTGAAGGGCTAACATAATTGGAAAACAAGAAAATGCAAGGGAAACTCAATTTAAAGAGAATATGTGAGGAAAACGGGAATAAAGCAATCATCCAGAGTTACATTAGTTAAATACAACAAAAAATAAATGGTATTGTCAAAGTTTTCCGAATTTTTTAGGTAAATTAAAAAAAAAAACAAAAATTTTTTGTAGTACGTACAAGCACTTATATTTATTTGTTATGATTTTGTTTTTCTTTTCCTTTTTTTACTCAAACTGCTGCTCAAAACTCTTGTCTCTTGGACA
>JAJJHQ010006602.1:115014-171187 GCA_021223825.1 Drosophila ironensis
AATTTGCCAAAAATTTCTTTAAAATATTTAAAATTTATTTAAAAAAGTTAGTGTTAGTGTTCGAGTATTTATACAAATGGAATAATATCAAAATTCAAATAAGAATGTTGCAATTTATAGCTTATTTTTTATGCCAGCCAAATATTAGCCTGCAAGCAATACATTTTACAAAGAACCTGTAATTTTGCCAAAACTAAAATCAAAATTTTAAGAATATATGTTATTTATATACAGGAACTTCCAAGTCTCTTAAGTCTCTCAATCTAAATTTTGTATAAGGAAACTGCATTCAATTATGTATTATATACTGGTTGCAAGCCTTAGTATTTAGTTATTAATATGGTAGAAAGTGTAAAGAAATTTAAATTCATATAAACTAGATTTAAAATAATAGGTACTATTACCCAAAGTGTATGGACGATTTGTTTGAGTATGCACCTGAACAATGGAAAATTATTTAAAAAAAAAAATGCAGAGGTTTTCCCATAAATAATTCATGAATCTGGGAAAAGCTTGGCAACCGCAAAAATCGCCCGCAAGCGAGGGCCATTAATTCGGCTTCGCAGGCGGAAAAGCCGAGTCCATAATCCGGCGGCTCAAAGTTCATTAGAAACGCGTCAACGGGAGATTGGCACACATTCCGGGATGCGTGGACAAGGACACTGCAGTGCACTGGTCAAAAGTGAATTGAGTGGCGAGCAGCAGGTCCTGCAGGAGGCGCGAGCGCCCACTGAACAGTGGAGGGCAGTCGAAAAGGACGCGCCATCATTTGTCAAAACAAACTTTTTGACATGGTCGCGCATGGCTCGCAAGCGCAGCGAAAGTGCGTGTCCTTTCCCCTTCATCCTGTCTCTCCCGTCTCCCGTCTCCTGTCTCCTGTCTCCCGCCCACTTTCACCCGCTCACACATCCTTTCGTCCCGATTATGGGAAGGCAACAACAAGTTGCAGACCACTCAACTGCCGCCCAGTGACCGGAGCGATGTTTATCATTATTATCGCCACTCGCGTCCACTCGGCAAATCAAAGTCATGGCCTGTTTGCCTTCCGTTTCGCAGGACTCCGACTCCATTCTTCAGCCTTCATCAGAGGAGTTTAATAAGCTGTGGGAACAATTTCCCCACTTGCTCTACACTCTTGAAAACATGAAAGCTACATCCATATCCATTTCCGAGTTCTTAGCAATTTATAGAAAAACGAAACTGCTCAGATTTTATTTTATTCCAGAAACACACTAACCGAAATATAACAAATTCGTTACCCTAATTGCCGGAGTTGTCACTGTTACCTTCGTTACCTTTCGGAGGTGACTGACTGCTTCTTGGAAGCAAATTAATTGCTGCTGCAACGGCAGCCACAATTCTCGGCTTTTCGGCTCCTTGAGGCGCAGCAAGCACTTTTATTTCGCTTCATAATTATCAGATTTTCCAGGACGAGCAGCAGACCCGAAACCATTGCCCCGGGAAGCACATGTGAGGGGCATAAAATAATGGAAACCGGACCGGCCACCAGCCACCAGCCACCAGGCACCAGGCTTTGTGCCTTTTTCCATCTCCCAGCAGTCCAGTACTCCGTAGTTGAGAGCAAGAACTATGCACAATTATGGACACGTAACGCCACAAGATTGGGGGCTTGGGGGCCAAGAAACAGGGGGTCCTGTTGACTGTCCACTCGTGCAAATTATTGTGAAATACTCGTACACAAGGAGTCCAAAAGAGGCGCTCGTCCCGCCCCCTCTTTGCACACTTCTGGCCCCCCAAAATGAAGTCATCGGGGAGGCTGGACAGGCAGGGGAGGGGGGTGGGGAGCGTATTGGCCCGGCAGGAGGGATGAGGAGCGGAGGGGAGGGTGTCCTGCATGGAACCCTTAATTAAATAAATTCAATATGCGCAACGGGCAGCCAAAAGCCACCCGAACAGAACCGGTCCCCAAGCCCCACCCCGAACTACAACATTATTTTGGCGAAAATGTTCGTTGGAAATCGTCATGGATTTTAATATTTAAAAGCGTTTTCAAAAATTTGTCCCCACCAAAGCGGGTCGGGGGGGCTGGCAGAATTTTGTGGCAAAAAAAAAAAAAAGGGAGAGAAACGAGAAAAAGGGTTGACCGGTCTGGAAACTGGACATTTGCTGACCAACTGGACCCGAGTTCAGAGGGCAAACGCATCGACTGCCGCTTCTCACTCTCGCCTCTGGCCGTCCTGCTCTGGTTGTGTCCCAGAAGTCGACCCAGACCCACAAAAAACCCACCCAAGCCTCAACCCGAACCCAAACCCGTTCGACAGGCAGCGGCAACATTTTGATAAGCGTCGCCTGGCCAGTCGCCTGGGCATCCCCCAAAGCGGGCGTCCACTTGAGCCCCCAACCGCCCAAACGCCCAACCGTCCAAAACGCCCAACCATCCAACTGCCCGCCCACTGGCCAGTTGGCCAACCAAGCCAAGGGTTGGGGCCTGGGGGGTGGAAATAAAAAAGTAACTGCCTCGCCCTGGACACTGGCAGCTCGTTCGTTAGTTCGTCGCCAA
Source organism: Drosophila ironensis (assembly GCA_021223825.1). Lineage (NCBI taxonomy): Eukaryota > Metazoa > Arthropoda > Insecta > Diptera > Drosophilidae > Drosophila > Drosophila ironensis. The sequence goes on from JAJJHQ010006602.1 coordinate 117,536, forward strand.
AAAGGATATTATTTAATGAGCTACACTTTAGGCATTGGACATGGATGGCTTCCAAAATTCGTGGGACAGGGGCCTCGGCAAATTGAGTTGACCGGTCCCAGCATGCCCAAGCACTGCGAGAAACTTTGGAGCCCTATAAAAACAACACCCAAGTGTTGTATAGGCACGTAGGTCTCAATTTTTGCTGCCTGAAAATAGTTCTTTGAACCTCTGAAAAAAACCGAGGAACCGAAACCTTTTTCTAAAATTATAAATACTTTTAACTGCATCTTTTTGCAGTGCTCGTGAGGCCTGTGTATTTGCTAGTTTTGGCGCATAGTTTTCGAGTCTCAGCCGCTTGGCTTGCATATTGAATTGGAGGCTTTGGTGTCCGGCTGCTGCTCATACTCCTGCTCCTGCTCCTGCTCCTGCTCCTGGTCCTCTGCGTCCTTCCGTTCCAACTCGAAGCGATTGTCCTGCCCCTGAGCTTTGGGGTCAAACGTGTGCGTGATTAAAAATTCAATACCGAAACGAATGTGGAATTGAACGCTAAATTAAATGAGCCAAAAGGACTGGGAACCAGGAGATTGTCCGAAACGGGAATGGATGTCCTGGGAAGGGAATGAAAATCCCAGAGCCAAAAAAGCTTGAACCGAAAATGCCATCTACTTTAGATTTATCAAATTATAATCATTTTCAGAGGTTTATATAGATTAAGAGCTGGTCTTAAGGGATTAGCAAATAAATAGTATCATTTCATTTGAAAGAAAAGCATTTTCAAAGGCAATCACATTAAATGTGTATTAATATGTGTAAATATATATTAAAACTGATGGAATTGAAAGTCAACTGAATTTGGCATTTCTCCGTGACTTTGTCGCCGATTTCCCCGCGAAAAAGACTCAGGCATAAAAGAAATCCGGCAGGACTAGAATCCTTGAGTGTCTTGAGTCGTTGGAGTGGCGGGTGTTGGGTGGTGGGTGGTGGTTGGGGAACCCTACGAAGGGAGAGCGGGTTAAGTGGGCGGCTTGGGGGAGGAGTTCTTATCGCAGGACCCACCTTGGCAGTGGGCGGTGGTTGGGAAATGTTTACATAAATTCATAAAATTATTGCCATAATCAACATTATGCATTTGGAACAAACAGAAAACAAAACCGAAACGAAACGAAACGAAAAAAATAACCAGAAACCGCAAAGGAGTCGAGAGGGGTTGAGTGTGTGTGATGCGCCCAAGGGGGGTGGGATGTGATGTGTGTGCTTTACATATATGAATATACATATACCATATACACATACTATATATGTGTATGCAGCTATGTAATTATGCTCGCTTGATTTGCCAGCAACATTTTCTTTTTAATTATTTATATTTGGGGATTTTTAGGCAGTCGGGCCGAGCGATTCAAAGGCTTTCCTTGCCTTTCCCTTCCGAGTTTTCCTTGGAAAGCCCACTCGGAGTGTGTATGTTAGGGATGGTATTTGCATACATCAGAGCACCAGAATGACTGACTGACTGACTGACTGGGTGACTGACTGAGTGAGGGAATGACTCCCCGACTGACTGGCAATATCTTTTTATGCCTCGCCAGCAGCAGCCACCCCCTGGTTCGTTTTTGGGCATGTGTTTTATTAGGCATGTTAATTAAAAGACATGAAATGAAAATAATTAAAAATATGTACGAAAAAATAATACGCCCCGCATGTGAGTGGGTTTTATCTTCCGAATTTATAGGCCAGCCCCGCAGATAATGAGCTCGAACAGGTTTCATAGAAGATCCTTGCCATTGGAATCCAGTTTGGGCCCAAAAGGGGTTGAGACGGTCGCAGGTCTGTTACCTTTTAATCAATTTCCACGGGAGGCGGTCGTGTTGAATTCGAATAAACTGTTTTCAATACATAGGGATCAGAAATTCTGTTTGAAACATTACTTATGCTCAACTTAAAATACGAAATGGATAAAACTAATGTAAACTTCAAAAACTATTTAATTTGGCTCGATATTACTGAATCTCATTCCTTTATTTGATTTCACATTTTTGGGGGTATTTTACATGTTTGTACAGATTTCGGCAATCGAAGTCAAACCAATTGCAAAGCTCACAAATTGAGCTTGGAATATAACTTTTGCTCAAGTTAAAATACGAAATTAATAATCCTATTGTGAAATTTAGAAACAATAACATATGGCTCCATATGACCATATTTTATCCTTTTAAACCAATTAAGAAGCTCACAAATTCAGTTCGGAACATTTCTTTTATTCAACTCAAAATGCAAAATATGTAAAAAATATGCCTAATTCAGAATCAATTATTTTTTGCTCGATTTGTCCACCTTTTATGCTTTCAATAGATTTAACATCGAGTGACTAGTATTGACATCCAATGGCATATTTTCCGCTCACCCAACTCACATGCTTTCCCGTGAAAATTTCCCGAAACAATTTAACAAGCGAACAGATTTTCGGTTAATTTAATTATTGGCAGCACAAAAATCCTCAGGAGCGGGGGGGCTGGATGGCTCATCAATTTTCGGGCCCCTCCGCCGTTCGATCGGCTTATTAACTCATTGCCGCGGTGTCAATTTACGGAAAAACAGCTCCATCGTCGAGGGAAAACAAAGGCCCAAGCATTTTGGCCGCATTATAGTCTGCACCCAAGCCCAATTGCCTTTGTCTGCACGAAATACAAAAAAAAACAAACACGTTGCCCGCCACCTCCGCTCTCCGCTCACCGCTTTTCCACCGAATTTCCAGCAAAGTCTTAAGTGTTGCTAATAACGCCTACAACTACCCAAGACAGGGGTCAAATCGGGGCGGGGGTGGTGCTTTTCCAGGGGGTTTGGGGCCATGGTTGAGCGACACTTTTAAGAAATTGCAAAGTTTTCGTAACAAAAGCCTGGCTCGAGGGCCAAGCGGTGGGTGCGGGAAGTTGAACAATACTTTGATGCGATTTTGCGGATATTAGGTGTTAATTTTTCAAAGAGCCAACGACATTGTATTCCCCTGTCCGCCCACTCCGCCCCCCAGCAGCAGCTCCCAGTGCTGTTTTTAGCACCACCCAACGCCCTCATCCCATTCAAGTTTTTGGCATTGCCATGGCACTCTGGCTTTTGTAATTTTAACTGCTTTCGGTTAACACTTTTACGCATTGCCAACTGTGGTGGCACCACCCCCCAACCCTTGGCGCCCCCCCAACCCTTAACCCCAACATCGATATCACATGGCAGCCCCCTCTCTGTCCCGTCCCCCCCCTTAATTTGAACCCCTTTTTGTCTTGAATTTGCCAGCAAGTCATCGATGGGAAAACTTTTGGCAACTTTTTCTTGGCTCGCTTTTTTGTGTGTATATTTTAATTGCCCCCCAAGGGGGGATTTTTCGTCGAGTGTACGGTTTGTGGGGGGAAACAAGCGCTGAGTTACTGTTCTGTCAACAATGGAGTTACCGTCGGGGTGGGGCGGAGGAGCCATTTATTGAGCATTTTAGCCTTTCATCGATGCTTTCAGCTGAAATTATTTTGCTCATTTTAATTATTATAACCGCCAGGCAACACCAACAAAAACAATGGAACAATGCCATTCCTGGGAGGAGGGGGGAAAAGCTGCTGATTTTAGAGGGGTAAAGGGGAGAGGGGGGGAGATGGTGGCGAGAAAACACCATTTGCCGCAAAACACAAATTTTAACGGTTATGCCACGGCGGGAAAAGGGTCCACGAATATGCATGGAAAGGAGTTTCCTTGTGGAAAGGCCCTTTGGTTGCTGCCATTCTTGTTGGCCACTTCTTGTGGCCGTGTTTGTTGTTGCAAAAGCCATTTTTGTTGTAAAACTATTTACGGCGATCGCTGACATAGAGGGTTTTGCCTTGGCAATTGGTAAGGAAATGGGGATGGAACCTGCAAGACTTAAAACAGTTTTGGTGGACAGTTAACATATTCTATTTAGTTTACAATTTGTTAATGAATTTCCTTTGAATTTGTAGGCTAAACTTTATTAAAACCTAATGATGACATATTATAAGCAATAAATTTGGCTTTAAATATTTTTGTACCCGGTACTTGAAAAGAACTATACCATTGTTCATAAAGTCTTACGAGTGTATGTAAAAGGAAGAGTAAAGCTTTTTCGATCCCAATAAGTATATATATTCTTCATCAGCATCAACAGCCGAGTTGATTTAGCCATGTCTGTTTGTCTGTCCATTTGTCTGTCCGCCCGTCTGTCCGTATAAACGCCTAGATTTAGGAGACAACAAAAGATAGAGAGATAGAGCTGAGCACAAGTTTGTTTTAAAAATCGGCTACCACCGCTCGCTCACCACAAACCGCTAAATTCTGTGGCGTCTATAATTTTAACTCTAGAGGTATGATATTACTATGGTAGATATTACTATGGTAGAGCCAATAACCATCTGCATTGTGAAAATCAGCAAAAATGTATTCCACTCACAAGCTTCTCCATAGAAACATGAGTATATTTTGGCACACATGGGTTCGTGATGTCCTCCTAACATCAAAGATCGTTGAAATAGTAAACACTTTTGAATTTCCACATCCAAGCAACTTGCTTGGAAGGCTTCAGCCCCAGGCCAGTGTGAGATTTATTCTCCCCTCACATACATATATAGCATTCGGGATCGTCGAATAACTTCTGCCTGCGAAGGATCCGAAGGACCTGAGCTGACCTGAGACAACGGAGCGATGTGCGTGTGCTTTTATATCTTGGTTGCCATCATAATCGCTCTGGTCGTTCTGACCTTGGCGTTGCATTTATCGCGCAAATGAACCGGATCGGAGCCATGGCCCAATCCCGGCTGTGTCTTTCTATTTGAATAAACAACGTTGCCGCTGCAAAAATCCGCCGCTTCATGTTTGGTATTATCCCAGGTCGCAGTTTCAGACCCCAGCCGGGCTTTTGGTTTGGCATTAGATAGCCGGCAAGTTTTCGGTGTTTTATTACAGCAAACATTTGCATACAAGACTGCGCTCGGTGCGCGCTCGGCTCTCCTCGCCAGCTACTATAATTAACTGAATATTTATTACTGCGGTAGATAAAATGTTATGCGGCTATTATTTTAGTTTTACGGCCGGCGAAGAGGCCAGCAAGCGCTCTCCGGGCTGAGCGGTAAGTTAGGTGAGCTTAATTCGCAGACGGAACATGAACATGGCATCTGGAGTCGGGAACATGGCTACATGAATATGCAATCCGAGCCAAAATGCAGCCCCCCGCCCGGCCTGGCAGCACCTGCAGCGGAGTCCTGCAAAGTTATAAGCCATCGAACTGGCGGAGCCAATTAGGGCCACGCAGGAATCGCTTTGGGTTTCACAGATGTTGGCGGAGAAAATTACACAAATTGCTAACCCCACAGCCGGAAAGTAAGCTGCGAAGTTTAGTAATAGTAATACAGATTCAAATACTTATGCGGCTAAAAATTGGCACGCAATTTCATTAATAAACTAATTTAAAAACTGGATCAGTCTGTTGTTTTTGTCTGCCTAAAAATGATTTGAAAACTCATTTACAATAATTGTGGTAAATTTGACACTAAATCAATTGGAGGGCAAATTAAGCGGAATTACCTGACAAACTTCAAATTGAATTTGCCAATCACACAACCAGAATTAAATGGAATTGGTGAGCTTTTATTAACACGCGTTGTTAGCAATTACAGCAAGCAAACATACCAACATTTCGGTTGTAAATATATTTTATAGCAACAGAGCTAAAAATTCTCATGTATATGAAGTTTTTCGCAATGTAATTGCCAAGAAAAACCGAAGCTATTGCTAATTGTTTTAGGACCTACGCTCCAGACCTTTGCGCGGGCAATAAGGTGTGAAATTCCAGCCGCGGCTTTGAGTTTTCCACTGCACGCGGCCAAAACTTTTCCGGCTTTTCTCGCGGCCAGCCGAGGCGAAAATTTCACATACGCCGCGTTGTCTGGTCGCGCATACGCCGCGTGGACCACAACAAAAAAGGCGCGCAATTATTTAGACATTTATTCCGGAGGGAAATTCGTGCACTTATCCGGGTTATGGGAGCTTCACTAATACGCAAATCTGACGGGCATTCAGCAATTGATCTATAATGATTTAATATCGCGATAGCTTGATTGTTTTCGCAGCCAAATTTAATTGCCGCCTGTCACACACGGAACCCAATTTCCCCAATTTCACACCATTCCGCGAATTAATTGCGATGCCGTAACGCTGCCGCGACACGCTCGGCTGCCCATCGGTTAGTTTGGATGAGCCAACTATAAAAGCCGCGCCGGAAACTGGAGCGGTACACAGTCAACCATCCCGTCCAAGATGCAATTGAAGCTGCAGTATCTGATCGTTTTCCTGGCCCTGCTCTGCGGTGCTCTGGTGGTGAGCACTAGAACGAAATCAAATAAGTAAAATGGGTTTTATTAGCGTATCAATTTGTGTTCGCCCGCAGAGTGCCTTCCCGCAAGGACCCTGCGGCCCGCCCCCCAGTGGCACTCCGCCCTCGGGACCCCCGCCATCTGGTCGTCCTCCGGGCGGCCCCTGCGGACCCCCGCCGACCACCGCCAAATCCTCTGGATAAGCCCAGCCCGGACTGACCCGCGTGACACCTTGGAAATCCCTTGGCTCAGCCTCAACATTGCGTTTTTTTTTTGCGTCCCCAGTTACCTTCTCAAATATATGTGTGTTTAATTGCTCAAAACTGCTAGAGTCTCCTTTCGGAAGGTGCGGTTAGTGCTGCGACTTTCCAGTTGCTCCCGTCTATATTCGCTGCACTCGCGCTGAAAGTACACGGCCACTGTCCAAATGTAGATGCAACAGCCTGGGCAGGAGTTCGTAAACATTGATTTTCGACTTTTGACTCGGATTCACAACTCACAAAGGCCAAAGGAGGCGATTATCATTTCGTCGGGATTGGTCCACCAAAGCCGGTACTGGCGAACCAGGAAAAGAGGCCGTAACAGGCAGCTGGGCACACTGCTGGCCAGGAAAGTCTTTACCAAGACCGATTGCAGCTTCAGGGGGGATTAGTAACTACGGAACTTGGAAATGGGGCTAGCGATACTTGCCACAAAACAGCTGGCGAACAGGGACAAGCAGCCCAGCAGGTAGAAAATATTCAGCAGCTGGTTGAGGGCGAAAAGAGTGCCAAAGACTGTGTCGCAACATCTGCCGGTGCTCTGGCGAGGCACACCGATCAGATCGCAAACCATGAGGATAATGGAGCCGATCAAACAGCCCACACGCAGGGGTATGCAGGTGCAACACTTTTTCATTTTATGTCAACGGTTTTCGGGGCTCGCTGGCTTGACAAATTAATCTTCAAACTACTGACTGCATTAACTCTGAATTTCGTAGTCCTATTCCTGCTCCACGCTCCAGTATTCCCCAGCGAATGTGCAGCTGACGGATGGGGCCCCGCCTGCCTCCCGGAGCAGCTCATCTATTTTGCATATTTTCCGAACTTTTGCTAGTTGCTTGTACAATGAGCCGGGGTACCAGCGAAATTTTCGCCGGGTCTGCGAGACTGTAAAATATTACACCACCTAAAGCACCCACCAGTCGATATTAAAAAAGATAAAGTTTTATTAGTTCTGCGGTGTAAATGGGTGGGGACAGGCACGGGGACAGGGGCATGGGCAAGGGCAGGGGCAGGGCAGGGGTGGTGGCAAATATTCAAGAAGCGAATATAATAAAAGTAATAAAAGAAAATATGCAACAAACAAACGCACAGGGAGCGGCAAATGAAGATGCAGATGAAGTTGAAATGTAAATTTCGTCCGAATGGAAAGTTCCGTTTCAATGATTGCAAACGGAAATGGGCGTAGTATGTCCCCCCCTTCCCCATACCAAGCCTCTTTGCAATTTTCCCCGGAAAAGCCGAGCCACCCGCTCCTTTGGGAGAATGAATGGCAAATGAAACGCAAGCAAATACGATAAATAAATGTTTAAATAAATAAGTAAATAAATATGTGGACAGTCCGGCAGGCGATGCAGCAGCAAAGGGGGCCGGGCAGTGGCAGGGGCGTGCGAAAAGGAGGGGCGCACCAAAAAGTCCAAATGTAATAATTAAATTGCATTTTGCGTCTGCGGCCAAACAAAATGGCTGCCAACGAAAAATGGTTGCGAACTTGAGCGGATTTCTATGGAATTCGGGGATATCCTGTAACCGGTTTCTGAAGATATTCATTACAATAACCGGATTATATTGCCCAAAGGGAATTTTCCTAGAAATAAGTGAGCAAAAGAGGGAATTTTCCGAAGAATCTCCAAAACTGCAACCTCCCCTTGGCTGCCCAGTAAAAAATATTTACATGCCTCGTCCGCAATCATTGGTTTATATAAACAAAAAAATATACACATACGCTGGCCATTTTTTTCGCATTTCCATTGGATATGTGTTGTATTCTCCAGATGCAGTTGCTTGCAATTTGCAATTTGGCGCCGCAGTGTACCTGATGATTGTGCGCATCAATTGTATGGGAAAAGGCTTGAATTTATTTATCATTCAATTAAATATTTAAAACACCAAAAAATGCTTTCACCGCCATCCAACTTGTTTAACATTTTCACGCCCACGCGCCGCCACACCACCACCACCCCGCACACCTTTAATATTGAAATTGAAATCATAAATAAATGAGAAAATTTGCGTTGGGAAAACGGCTGGGCAAACTGTGGGCGGCTTGTTTATTTTTCGGTGGCGTATGCGTAATGTGTGCGAACGTGCGATTTGCATTCGCTGTAAATTTTATTGTTATGTGTATATATTTATTTTTGCTTTTATTTTTTCATCTCTCGCGCGCGCGCTGCAATGTTTGTAAAATTAATTGACATTTTATTTGTTAATTAATTGTTATGGCCGTGTGTGGTGTTGTTTGGTTGGCCCGTGGCCCGGGCCGGTTCGGCGCTGAGGCCAAAACGACCAAACGACCAAATGGCCAAATGGCAAATGGCTTTTCATTATTGTTATTACAAATGCCGCGGTCATTATTATTTGCTTGTTAAGTGGAGGCCAGCGATCCATTCGAATGCAATGCATTTGTAATTCAGTTTTGTAGTTTTAATTGCAAATACGGTTAATTTTCTAATAATTTATTTATGCTTTTATTTGTGTTTGTTCTGCAATAAATTGGTCGAAATTGTGTTATTTCGGGGCAGCAGGATGGTGAACATCGGGGAGAAAACAGTCCCGGCAAAACCTGTATCACATTTTACAATTTTGCCGCAACAATAGGGCAACCTGAGGGGGAAGCCCAGCTCGCTTTTTCTAGCCGGCGAGCCATCAATTTTTACAACCTTAAATACCAGCAGGAAGTGACTTAAGAATTCCTCCGCCAGGACCTGGATCCCGGAGCCTGGAATCCGAACCAGGAACAGTATCCGCTCGCTCCCCCCCAGAGGAACATTTCGAATGCGTTCGCCGAACTGCGAGCACGGGCAATAAGAAAAAAGTCATAACAAAATTTTACGACAACTTTGGCGGCGTTTTCTCATCTCAGACTCCGGGGAAGGGGATGGGGAGAGGGGCAGAGGGGGGCGTTCGGACTGGACTGATGCAAAATGCAAAACAAAAGGAAAATTACCAAACGCCGGGATGAGCGTGGAAGCACCAGTATTCAAATGGCAGCCGCCATCCCGCTGCTTTTCCTCTCCTCGATGTTCCCCAGCTATTTTTTTTGCATACGCATCGTGTATATAGTAGGTATATTTTGCCTTTGAGGGGGTGCCGGATAATGTGGGGGGGTGTGGGGCATATAATAATCATCTATATTCATGGATTAGGATTCAATTTTTATGCCACACGCGAAATACGCGCAAGGTGAGCCGAAGCAGGGTCGGACGGGGGAAAAACAAGAGCACAATGAGGGTTAAATTGAAAATAAAGCGTTAAAGATACCAAAGCCAGAGAAGGAAGGCTGGCGGGCGACGGGGGGACGGTGGGACGGTGGGACGGGAGGAAAAAAACAAAATTATTCAAAAATTTATGCAAGAAAATATTACCAAAGAGCTAATAATTTTCTCCATCCACTCGGCGCTCTACTTGCCACATAGCCATGCGGGCTCTCCCGAAAAAGGTGGCAAAAGCGCCGCGTGGGGGCCCGGTGGGTGGATTGGGTAGATTGGGTGAATTGGGCGGATCGGGTGCTTCCACCTCGCCCTGGTCTTCCCCGGGTTTTGTATTAATGAATAATATCGCGCGGCTAAGGCAAAGGCAATGGCAATGGCTCTGCGTCGCGTCGCGTCGCGCCGCGTCTCGTCGCGCGGAGTTTTGTGGCACGCCACAGGGGTTAATAAGTAATCTGCATTTTTTGACATTTATTTATGTCTTCAAATATGTGCGCCCCCCTCCTCCTCCTCCTCCGGTCCCTCTGCGAAGGCTGATTTTTCTCGTTTTTCCTTTTTTACTTGTTGTTTTTTTTATCGCCGCACCGAAGAGCCAGAGAAATCTAACAGCTGTTCAAAGTGTCATTAGAGCAAAATATGCCCGCGTTGGAAAATGCTGTCCTGTCCTGTCCTGTGCTGTGCCATCCTCCCGTCCTTGAAAGTCTCGGTTGCCAGGGCTCTGGGCTCTCGGAGAATTAAGTTGGCCGTCGCAATTCTGCTTATCCCACTTGAATCTTTATTGTTTTCATTTGATTAGCAGCGCGCGGGATAACAATATGGAAATGCGGCGACTGCGGGCGAATGCGAGTCCTTCTCACCTCCGCCGAGAAATATGGATTTGTTCTCCAAGCTCAAGCTTATTGTTTTCTTGCACTACTTGCAAATCATCATACCACTGACCTTAAAGTACCAATGGTATATTAAGTTTGTGCAAATGTATGCAACAGGACAAAGGAAAAGTTTCCGACCCTAAAAAGTATATATGAGTATATTATTGATCAGCATCAATAGCCGAGTCGATCTAGCCACGTCGTTCTCCGAGATGCATTAGGTCCGTTATATACTCGTATGTACGCAAAACGAGTTTATTATATCCGACCGCGTAATATCCATAAAACTCTTCCTTTGCATATTTGTCCCTATCTCCAAAATGGTTAGAGCAAGAGATAAACATCTTTTTGCTTATAGGTAATCATTTTAATGGCCCTCCATGTAGCAAGTTTTATAAAGATCGGTCAATAAATAATGAGGATACGGGCTTTGCCAGTGTCAATGCCCGATGATGTCTTTGCAACGGCTTACCCGGAAAACCTAAATAATAATGAAAAGAAGTACTTGGTATCTGGTTGTAATTTTCAATTTAATTAACTGCATTTTATCGCTCAAAAATGGTTCAAAACCTGCAGAAAAAGTCATCAAAATTACCAGACACACAGATTTAGCAACTTTTAGGGACATAAACTAATTGCGCTGCTGTATTTGCTGCTTTTCTGTGTTTGCCCTTCAGTTTGGGCAATTTCATTTGCCCCGTCAGGTTTTTACTCACCTACGTGCCGGCACAAATCTATATTTACGATTATGGAGGTTTATGGATGCGGCGTTGCTCTTCGACGTTTTAGTGTCATTCTGCGTTGGGCTGTAAATGCCCACAAAGTGGGGGGGAAAAGGACCGGGCCAGGGCCGGGGCCGGGGTCCTAATGACAAATGCCTATGAAATGGTCACACACGCAAGGACCAGCGCCAGCCAGCTCTTGGTTTTCTCGCTTTTCCAGCTTTCCGCTCGCAGCTGAAAGTGAAATTGTCATAAAAAGTGAAAGGCAACTGGGGAAGCGTCAAAGGTGAGGGGGTGGCGGCAGGGCGGACCGGCTCACATGTCAAGGTAATTTGGGCGCACTTTTTGCACTCCGGCTCGTTTTATGGGCGAATTCAAATAGTGGCTCGGACCACGCCCACACGTAATTACTTAGTTTATTATATTGCAAGTATATCCGAGAGTGGACCACCCTCCCCCTGCCACTTTTATAGTTTGGCAAATCGTAAAAACTTTTACAACATTTACATGCAAGCCGGCTTTTTTGGTGGCCTCCCCCCCAAACACAGAGCAGGCGGCTGGGAGGGGCAGCTGGGAGCCCGCCCCCCTCCAGGACTGTCGCCGCAAAAGTTTGCACTACAGTTGCGCTCTCTATTTGTCTTTTGGCCTCCTCTGGAATTTTCCCGTCCCCCTAGAAAACTCGCCACTAACCACCCACCACCCACCATCCGCTTTTCCACAGACGATGCTTTTTCAATTACTCAGGTCTGCAGGAGACCACCCCGCCCCGTGGCAGCCAATTGAGTCGCCACTTAAGTCGCCTGACCAAAAAATCATTAACTATTTTAATTTCAGTTTGCAAATTCCATGCAATTTAAATGCGAGCACTGCCAATGGCAATGGCAAGGGCGTGGCCTGGCCCTTGTGTGTGCACTTTGACCAAAATGCTAAGCAAATACAATTAAAGCGTCTAAGAAAAAAGCCAATAATTAAAAATGCACAAAACCAAAAGTGAACACAGCCCATGCCCAGGAAGCTGATGGAAGAAGCTGCCGGAAAAGCCGGAAAACCCAGGGAAACCCATGCCGAAGCGAAGCCGGAGAAAGGGAAATTGAAGTCAGTCAACTGGATGGTCGCTGCGTCCGCTGCAGCGGGGCAAACGCATTTGTTGGCTTAGCCGGGAACTTCGGAAGCCGAAAACTCCATGCCAAGTGCTTTGCAGACTTTGAATTCAATTTCAATTGCAATTACTTGCGTTTTCGCCGAAAAACTTGAGTTTATTGAAGGACCACTAAAAATAGAAAATACTCGTATTATAATACTTTTAAAGTTTCTCAGTATTTTCTATATTCATGCAATAAAGGCAAAATAAGAGCCAAGTTTTTGGCAGACGCTGGACGCAATTACTTGCAGAAAATGCATAGTTCGAGATGGTTTCCCTTTACTACCCGTATAATCTCTTGAAATCAATCTTGTTTCAACATTAATTACGTGAAATTACTCTGCTCCTCCCTATTTTTATTAGCCCAATGCGGTGGTGAGCTTTAATTATTTTCCGAAATGCGCCGCCCACCTTTTCCGGAGTCCTTGCCGTGTTCGCCCGGCTAATCTAATCGAACACGGGCATCGACGACTTTCCGCCACAAAAAAAACGAGCCAAAAAGAGGAAAAAAAGAAACCGAAAAGGTAAAGGACACGGCATATTTTCCAGGCAGTTACTTGCGTTAATTTTCCCGGCATAAAGCAGTCGAACGGCCGAGCAAACAAGCAAGGAAATAGACAAAAAGCCGGGGCGGGAAAAGTCCTGGGAGGGCACAGCAACAACAGCAACATCAACAAAAAAAGGGTCGCCCGTCGCTTCCGTTTTGTCTCACGCGTTTTTATTTACTTGGCGCGTTTTTCTCATTATTTTGGTCAGGTGGCTTGAGGTTTTCAATCCTTTTTTTTCGGTTTCTGTTGGTCCTGCCATTTTTATGTTGCATACTTTCCGGTGCGGTTGGCTGGAGGGTCAAACACACATCAACAACGACACAACAGGCACAGACCCCCAACGAATGGTAATAATTTAAAATTAAAATTTTCTTTTCTTCCTCTGTCCCGCCGCTTAATCGGATAATGCGAATTTTTGTAATCGAAGTTTGCCGAGTCCTTGTAGTGGCGGACGGGGGCCCCTCCCGCCCCCGGGACCTTCCTTTTTTTGTCAGCTTTTCGTTTTTTTGTACTCTCTGGTGTACATGACTTGAGTCAATATATGCAGTATTTTATGAAAAGTTAACCCTTTTACCCGATTTGCATGTTGCGCGGCCCCGGCGACCCCGAAACCACCGTTTTCCCACCCACCTCCCCGAGCCGGCAGCGACTTTTGTTTTAATGTCAGCGACGTCGCTGCTCAATTGTCTAACATTATCTGATTTAGCGTTTAATGCCTAACCCGGGCACACACCCTTCTCTCCAGGACGGCGGCGAAAAAAAGGAGTTGCAGATGCACTGGCAGAAACGAGTAGTACTATATTCGTGTTTTCTGGGAGTGTGCTTTTTGTGGTTGCATCGACAAACTTTAAGCAATGGCAACTCTAGCTACTACCACCTCGAAGATATTGTCACATATGCATATTGCCGTGTCGGTACGGGGTGTGGAAAAACTTAAAAAAAAACGAAATGTGCATACATATAAAATGGACCTAATGCAAAAAGAATTAGGTCTCTAACTCTTACCATCTCGGAGAACGACGTGTTCATAAATACGAACGGACAGACGGACAGACAGACGGACAGACGGAAATGGCTAGATCAACTCGGCTGTTGATGCTGATCAAGAAAAAATTTACTTAGGTAAAAGCTTGTGTAGAGCAAGATTATCTGCTTCTTCGATACTAGTTCTTGATCCATAGTTTTGTTTTCAGTGCCCCGGAGGCGCAAGGATAACGAATTAAAAAATTAAAAATCGAAAGGCAACGACGACAACGAGACGACAACAAAAGGTGGAAAAAAGCGGGCCCAAGCACACAAGCATACCCGAAAGGGGTGAAATGTGATTAGGTCGAGGGGGTGGTTGGGTGGATGGGTGGTTGGGTGGCTTTCCATGATATGCCGCCGCTGATTAGGCAGCCCTGCAGGGCAAAGGAACCAACAGAGGAAAAAACCAAACCGGGAAAGAAATGACGACGACGGCGGCGGCATAATTAAAACTCGCAGCGCCGTGTAATAAATGCCAAGGCAGGCACAGCCAATAAATAGCAACAGGAACAACAGGATGAGCCGCCGAACCGGATACGGGGGCACACCGGCACGGGCAGCAACCCTTTACCCCGGTACACCCATCCGGGGCGAGCAACCACCCCTTGGAATAAAAGAAACAATCGAATTTTAATCAATTCGCACACCGTCCTCTCCTCATTTGCATTTCCAGGGCTTTAGCTTGCGCTTGGGCTTTGGCTTTGGATGTGCCGATGGCTGTGGCTGTGGCTGCGGCTTTGTCTCTAGGCAACCAAGCATCCATCGCGGGACGCAAGAAACAGGATTCGAGGACCAGAAACCACCCATCCGCTAATCCACCAGCCCTCCATCCCCCGAAGGAAGGAACTCGAGAACTCGATGCCGCTCTATGGGTCTAATTCCCGATCCATGGGCAGGTTGATGGTAATCATATGCGATTGCTTCACGCTCTCGAATATTTTTAGCTCAAGAATACTTGAAAGACCGGCAAGGAGTTTTAATTGCCAGATCCTCAGGATCTCCATGGTTTCAATGGCTAGTTAAGTGCGGCAAATTATAATTATAATCGGAATACAACAGTATGCACAGATTTTTAAAATGAATTTACTTTTAAAATGAATTAATTGATGGAAGAGCTAAACAGGACTTATTTAGGAGTAATATCTATCCCGATTTAATATATTATACAATAAAAATGTCATAACATGTTGCCAAATGAATCCCCATTTTCTGTTGGCATGATATCCACTGTATTTCTTTGAAATCCAAACGGAAGTTAGTTGCAGGTTTATGGCTTTTCCGCCTTGTTTGTTGAAAGGGTGTTGGTTTTTTCAGGACCCCTCGAAATCCCGAAAACAACCAGCCATCCATTGTTGTGGACCATTTGCTTTGGCAATTTCTATTCATTGCAACTCATCAGCTGCTCCGTCTACATATTGCACTTGCGTTCTTCTCGTTCTCACATTTCTTCGTCCGCTTGTATAGGCGGTTCTATATAGCATGGTCGTAGTGCTATATAGAGTCATCATCTGCCGCCCGGCCACCTGATTCTGATTCTCAGTTTTCCGGCTCCCCGGCTTTTCCGACTCGGTCGCCCCATTTCCAGCAGCTTCACCTGCATTTTGTTGTTTGTTATTGCGGCTCATCATCTTTCGGCTGGCCCTTTCTCCGCCCGGCTTTTCCCATTTCCCCGCCCGCCCCACACTTTTCCAGTTGGCATTGCCCCAGCATCGTAGTTTTCATTTTCCATTGCCAGTTGCTCGTTGGCTGCTGTTATTTATAATTTTCGTTTATTTGCATTCGCATCCAATTTGTTTGTTCGTACCTGGTCTCCTGGCTTTTTATTTCTTCCGCCGCCCCCCTCTGCTCCGTCTCCTCCGTGCCGCGCTTTCCCCCGATTTTCCATCGGCTTTCCACACACACACACACACACACACACACATACACACACATTTCGACTTGTATTTTTCTACCGTTGTTCTCCGTGTCCGTGCTTTTCCCGTCTGCCTTCAACCATTTTACGCCATTATCAACGTCATCGTGCTCTCGTTCCCATTCGCTGGCATCTTCTGTTTGCTTTCTACGGATCGGATGCACTTTGCGAAAAATCGTGCCTAATTTAATAAAAATTTCCTTGATGGCAATACTCAGGACCAGCTTTGACAGATTGCTATCGGAAAGAAACTAAACTTTATCGAAGAAATAAACCTGTTGCCAAGCCAATTTCCTGATTTAAATTCTTCTCAGAGTTATCAGAATTTAAAAACAATTATATAACTTTTCCACCAAAAAGTATGATGAATTTATAACAATTTATTGTATCCCGAATTTCGGCCAAATCCTAAGTTAATGTTATTAATTCCCTTGAAGTTTTGTGCGAGTGCAATGTACCTGGCGCATTGTTGGGCTTGGCTTGGCTCACCTTTGCCGGTTGTTGTCCCATTGTTGTCGCAGTCTTTGCACCGCCTCAAGCCCCCTCCCGCCATCGTCGTGCCCCTAAAATTGCCCACCCATTTTCCACCCGAACCCGCTGCCATTTTCCAGGTGTCCCCTGGCCTGCCTGTCCAGCTGTCAAGGCATATTATTGGTGTGCGGAAAATGTTCGCGTAATTGGAATGTTGACATTCGCATTTTCTTGGGGGAGGGAGGAGGGTAGCTGGGGGCCAGTCCATCACTGGCTATGGCTCGCTTTTTCCATTTTCCATCCATCCATTTGAGTGACATCGTGACTCCTATCAAAGTGCATCCAGCGACGCCCAGCAACACGAATCTCGCCGCGGGCCAAGCCGGAAAATCTTGGCGTTTCACGAGTGAGACATCCACGAGGACCTCCACCTTTTCCCCATTTTCCCAGCTCTTTCCCCCCTCCCCGCCCCGCCATTTTCCCGTATTTGTATCCATGCTCAGGCGCGCGTATCCGAGAGATAGATTCCTGTCGACCGGCACCCTGGCATCGTGACATTGCTAAAGCTTCGACAACTTGTCAAATTACCTTGAGCAACCCCCGACCCCGTTTCGGGGAAAGGGACGGAGACGGGGACGCCCCTGGTTGTTTGTCAATATTTAAAATTGAAAAATACGCCGCCTCCCGTCACCCCTGTCAGGTATTTCATATCATTTCAATATCATTGATGTAAAAATGCTGCTCGCTCTGTTAATGTGCATTAATATCAGGGCAAAAAACAAAAACCAAGTCAATGAAAGTAAAAAGCAGAGTCTCGCATTGGCTATGGAATCATCGGATACCCTGTAAGCTCTGGGGAAATGATTTAAAATCCCAAAAATAAATATGTAATCATTAATCCAATTTCACATAAAGCCGGTGGGAACAATGTCATTCCAAAGAAGATGGGTTTTAAACTTAAAGATACTATATAAAAAGATAAAAAGATGATTTAAAGACTATTTTCATAGAAGAATAAACTTTTAAAAACATAATTTCTCACATACTTTATTCAACAATGTTTTAAAAGTTGTTGTACATATATTAGCCAATGTGTTGGCCGTAAATCAATAGCATTCCCCCTAAGATCGAGGGTATAATGAGCCCAACCTGGGATGAATTGGTTCATTTCAGTTCGGTTGGAAAGCCAGAAGTCCTGGAGGGGTTATTCGAAAGGACACGACAACAACAGCGACAACATTGACGACAATCGGAAGACACCCTTAGACACGGAGTCACCAGAGTCACGGGGGTAACCATTATCCATCCAACCATCCATCCATCCATCCATCCATCCGTCCAACCAGCTATTCATTCATTCATTCATTCTATCTGTCGTATGTATATTTCATATGGAAATGGGATTGGGACTGGGGAGGCGTCTTAGAATTTCTCGATGTACTCGAAAACGATTTATTAAAAAATATCTTTGGCACGGCGGTGGCGGCTACGGCTACGGCTACGAGGCAAAACAACAAGCAAGCTTATTAAAAATTTATTACCAAGCTTAAAAAATGTTACCCCAGTCGCCGGCGCATATATATACCTACACATAATATATACGTACATTTGTTCCTTGGGACCCGCAGGGCATTTCCTTCAATGCAAAGTTTTATGGGTTCGGCAAGGACCAAGGACTCAGGTCGCAGGACTCAGCACTGAGGACTTAGGGCTGAGGGCTGAGCACCTTCGACTTCGACGACGGGGACAAAAAGCCCGGGGCGGAGATATTGAAAGGTATTTTGGCTGATTTGTTTGAGTTGGAAATTTAATTTACAACTGTAAATGGTTTTAAGCGGGGCCTGGGAAGGTGGAAAATGTGAAAATGCGAGTGCCCAGGGCGAAGCAGTTGCGGCCTCGGAATTGCACACCTGGATAGGAAAAATTAGCTGAAAAGTAATATGAAATATAGTACGTGCGTTCTTTGGGGCAATGGGAGTTAATAATTGAAATTTTCAACTACAGATTTCAGATACAGACACTTGCCAGCGAATAACTCGCACAATACTTTGGTTACACAATATTTCCTATACCCTTTTGGATAACCCCTTCCTTGCCACTCGTCCCATCCGCCCAGGTCATTAAGTGACATATCAGTGGCCGGCAGAACTAAAACCTTTTCATGTTCTCTGTTTATATCAGGTTTTGTTTTTATGTTTGCCTTTCCTTTCGGGCATTGGTCATCAGCTTCAGCATCAGCATCAGCATCATCATTAGTAATGAGCGGAACCCAAACATTGAGCCACCACCACCACGTAGTCATCCGGGCAGTCACCACAGCGACAGACATGAGTGTATGGCCCGCTCGCTCACTGATTGTGATTCCAAATCGGTTCTCTGTCTCAAGTCCGAAAAAGTCCAATGACAAATGATCAAATGTCACACATGGAATTTAAAGTAGCTGCTGTTGCAGCTGCGGATTTCAGGACGCCAGGACGCCAGGATGTCGGGATTCCAGGATTCTGGAACTCTATGACTCCCGGGGCGATGGGGGATGCACAGAAACAGTTGCGGGGGGTTATTAGCCAGGGGTTGGCCAACGCCACTATTTTTGATAACTGAAACTCATCAGCGACGTTGTGTCATCATTTTTATGATTTAGCCAAAATGATGAAACGAAGGCCCATGAAGGCTTAAGTGTCACACGGGGGAAGGGGATGGCTGGGCCAGCACATGGGGTGTTGTGGTGCACACATGTGGCGGGCTCTAAGCTCCTAGGCATTTTTCAATATTTGACAAGCTTCGTGGCGGGGAACAGTGAAAGAAAATATCACAATTTATGTGTGAATGCTTGAATCGTAGATCAAAACATTCACTCAACCTACGGCTAGTTTTTGGTGAATTAAATTTTGCAGGTACTTAATTGTAGCTATTATCAGTCTGGGTTTTAACCGCAGTTGTTACCCGGAGTTTTTGTCCGTGCAGCTCCAGTTATGGGTCCTATGAAAAATGGCAACTTTGACAGCTTGACACTCGAGCCACCGAATCCTGGTGAGTCCTGTGGGGTAACCTCTCACACTCTTCCCCAAAAACACATGAAGAGTCCCTGGGAATATTTTAATTTAAACGTTTCCTCCTTCTCGACGCATAAAAGTGCTTCTGCCTGTTACCCGAATTTGACACAATTTTCGGGCTGCGAATCCTCGCACTCCACTCCACTCCACCTCACTCCTCGCCAGCTCCCAGCTCGTCTTGCCGCCAAAAAGGACCCCCTCCTCCGCTGATTGGCTGATATTTTGACAGCCAAACGTCACGACTGACAGCTGCACCATTTGTCAGGACCCGGAGCCCTACTCTCAGGGCTTTAATTAGTCGATTTCTGGATGGCAGGGGGTACCTTGTGGGCCTCGCCAAATGAAGATATCTCCGGCATGACGTGCGACTTAAAGGTCAGCAAATTGCCAAAATAAATTACACTCTTGCGACTCTTCCTGATGATGTGGAATTTTCTGCCAGCAATCAATTAGTGGTGTCCATATTTAAATTCTCAAAAGGAATGGCTTCACCTCACTGTGGAAAAAACGCCTTCGCATCAACTCATTAATTTCTATTTCTGTTTGTCCTGCGCCCAAGTGAGTGCAACGAGCTCTGGCCCCTCCAGAGGACCTGCTTTAACCCGCCAGCCCTCGAAAGGAGGCATCCACTCGACGACCTCCTCCTTTGCTTTGGCTGCGCTACTACACATATCTGAAATTATACTTTGTCCTTTCTATAACAATAATTATTATTTTGCTTGAAGCATCAGCAACACCAGCAGCACCACCAGCACCAGCAAGGAGCTGCTGCCATGGGCGGCGGACAAGGGGGCCTTGCCAGCCAGCCCAAACAATCAGAATACTTTCTGCGCAGGGCGGGCATTTTGGGGGGCGATTTCGAAACGGGAGGGAGTGAGAGAGCCAGCAAACACTTAAAAATGCTAAATAAAACATATTCCACTTGCACATGGGTGGAGGCCTTCTCCCAGCAAAGGGGTGACCAGGAGCGGTGTGGGGCGCTGCTGCTGCTGCTGGGTTAGGTGCCAGCTCACAGGTGCCGCTTGTTAAGATGCGACTGGGAAAGCCACTCGGAGAAATCTTAGGCTCCCTGTAAAAACAATTTATTTAAAACTATGTAGTCTCAAAAGACAATAAATATCTTTCGATTTGATTAACATATTTTCACAAATTTTCAGATATGTGTTATTCAAGATTTATAAAGATTTTTAAGGGGATTGGAAGATATTTTTTCCACGATTATTTCAAGATCTGTTCTTCTAAGATTTGCGCCCATCTGAATTCTAATGATTTTTACATTTGTAAATGGTTATCATTTTTTTCCATTTGTTTTACGTCTTGTTTTTAAAATATTTTAAAACGATATCATTCAAAAATTGTCATATACATTTGATTTTGAAACTAGGAGGATTTTGCTGGGGGATCGAAAATTTGATAAGCCCTTCGCCCTAGAAGATTTAATAGATCTTTTCTTGAGTAACATTAATGTTAGTAATTTTGTTTAGGATACGATTTTTCCAAGTGCTCTGTAAAAGCCCAAAAGGTTTGGGGCTCCTTCTATTTTTTTTTGTTGTTGGGTGGAGGGTGTTATGTGAGCAGGGGCAGGGCAAAATGGAGGGAAGGGGGGACTGTGCTGGGTTATTTGCAATTCATATACAGCAGACATCGCAAGCACACACACGCAGTGAAAAAAATAATTTGCAAAAGTAGCGTCGTGTGACAATTGCCGGGCCTCAGACTTTGGACCTACACTCCCCCTGGCCCGCCTGGCCCGCCTCCCCCCCTTTCCCGTAAAATCTTGAGCCTGGCAGGACTCAAACAGAGCGGACGGGTGGGGGGTCCTGCTTTTCGTGCCCAACTACAGATGCTGTTGTTGCTATTTGAATTTTGAGGACATTGTGATGAGGCTTTAGTTTGCAAATCTCTTGCGCACAAGCACACGGAGCTGGCAAGAACAGCAACACAACCCCTCCTCTGCCACGCCCCCTGCCAGCCTCCCGCCCGCCTCTCTTTTTGCACCTGCCCCGGCGAGGTGATGGTCTGCATTTGGCGTTGCATATTTCGAGCGCATCGCCGGCTTCCAAACCCGTAGATCTCAACTGAAGGGCAGAAATGGTTTCGAAAAGCCATACCCCAATGTTAAAGAAGGTTCCCCAAAAACCATACGACAAAGTCTTAACATATTGATAACGCTTGAACTTACGAGTACATCCAATCAATCATACCTGCTCTTATTTTCCTACTTCCTTGTAATAGCAAGGACATTCCTAGATCAAATAACATTACTGCCAGCTATGTGAGGCAAATTCATACGTCTTACCCCAGGCTCATTATCTTGGCTTATTGCCGACCCCGCTGGCTATTTCCCTGCCCCCCATCCCCCAACTTGGCCCTTTTCCCGCCCTTTCTTTCAGCCACTTCTAATTGTTTAGACTTTCTGCAATATTTTTTTATAATAATCATTTTTCGCCCACCTTGCTGCGCAGGCCGAGCGCGGATCCAGAGGCGTAGGTGTTTCCAAGGGGGCATGGCCGAATGACTGGGTGGATGGCTGCTAGATGGTTGGGTGGTTCGGTGGTTGGGTGGCTGGGTGGCTGGATGGCTCGACTGCTTCTTGCATCATCAGCGAGCGTGGTGCAGGTGTCACGCCCAGTACGGGCTGTCGAGTGCGCTTATGGCTGTCATGACGCCCATAACATTGTCATCAACATTAGTTTGCCTCCGTGTGTAGATGCGTACTCGTATATATGCTCAAATGTATATACATATATAAATACATATAACACTCGGCTGTGCTCTGCTTTTCCTTTGCCTTTCCATCTGGTTGTGCTGCCGTTGTGTTTGCTATTGCTGTTGCTGTTGACATCCTCGCAAAAATTGGTGCAAAATGCTTCAGTTTTGTTCTGTCGCATGTGCGTGTTTTTTAGTGCACTTCGAGAAATGTGTGGCACTTGCAAGTTTATATTATGCGTGGTAAATATTGCTATTAAGGTTGGACTTTTTATCTTTGAAGGATTGAAATTTAAGCTGCAATTTAGCCGTTAATTTTTACAATCTTTTGCATTGCCTGCTTTCAAAATGTTGTTCCCAAAATGTATTACCCAAAAAATGCGCCAAATGTAACCTTTATCTTTTAGTATTAGTTTTCGAATTTATGATTTTGGGACAAGGTAATATTTTTCTCAGTTTAAAGTGGTTGCTAGAGAATCCTTTCGGCATCGCCTGGCGTCTTCGCACTATTTATTGGTAGCAGTCAAAAGTAGGCTACTCAGGCACAGGCAATTGCCGGCTGGGGTGAACCTTCCTCTTGGATCCAAGTAAATGTTGTAGACCCCTTGAAACTAGGTTACCTAGCAGTGAACAAAATCGACCATCCTATGCCAAATTTAACAAAGATTTCTAGCTTGATTTTTGGAAAAAACCTTGACATGCAGTCCACCCAGTGGCAGGATAAAGCGTTGACTATTTGTAATTTTTAATAAGACAGCCGGGGACTTGGCTCGGACCCCCCATGCCCCCCCGGCCCACGCCCCTGTTAGCCAACCGACAAAGCAGCGCCCATACACAATATAAAATAAGCATGAATAATTAGAATATGTTAAGTGTTTGGTGGGTGGTGGGCGGCCGAGATGGGAGGCGGGGGATGCACTGCACTGCACCGCATATTGTATATTTATATACAGTCAGTCGGTGCGGGGATATAAAAAGGGGCGCTCGAGTGGCGGCCCACCTGACTTTTTGTCATTCAAATGAAAACTGTACATACGTTGTCGTCATCGTTCTCGGATTCTTTGTCGTCAGAGTCATCATCAACATGGCTGCACGAATGTATCTCACGGATACATGGCACACAGCTACGGATACACCTGCTCTGATTGCTTTGTTCAGCGCATTTGTTTTTTTTTTCTTCTGCCTTTGCTCCGGCTCTGTGTCTTCTGCTGCCTTTGCTTTTCCACATTTCTGTTTTTCTGTTTTTCTATTTTCCTATTTTATTCCTGCATCTTTTTGCATTGCATACACTTAGGCGCGACTTTCAGAGCGCCCGCATAGAAAAATTTACAATGCAATTGAGTATGCAAATATTGCCTCCTTGTCATGTAAACAAATACGTATGCATATGCATATGCCTGTGTGTTGGTTATTGTTAGCGCCGCTGCATTGTTATTGTTGCAATTTTCGAAATTAAAACAACAATACACCTGGATCTTGGCGAGCGCAACTGTACCCAAGACGGTGGAGCCCCGCTGGAGGGACCACCAATTAATTGATCATTTTATGGATTTTGGCGGGCACATTACCAAAAACAATTAGTAAATCTTAGACATCTTAGAGGTAGGCATTCAGCACATACAATGCTTATCAAAATAATGAGATAATCTAAAAATGGCGGTCATATTTTTCAATATTTTGTATTATCAGCCAAGTTACCCGAGGTTTTAGTATTTGCATATCCCCAACTTGGATGAAATACATCAATTTCTAACGTCTATACCTTTAATACACTCATTGGTAGATCGGTATATGGATACAGCAATAGTCAGATACTTTTAAATTCCATATCCACAGTTCACATCATTTACAATTCGTCTGGAAAATCCAGCGAATCCCCTGCAACCAATAACCACTGTAAACGTCTCAGCTTAGGCATCCTGTCCGGGCTGACATTTATGCCATTGCCATTTATTTATTACAAATTGTTTGATATTAAAAATGTATGCCAGCGAAACTTTGCGCCGAGTAAATCATTGTTCGAGGGCGGGGACGCCGCTCTTTTTTTCCCTTTGCCGAGCGCCCAAACAATGGCCATATATTTGCGTATAGATGGGGTTTGGGGTGGATGGGTATGCATGTGCATATAGAATGTCAAGAAATTAATGGCACTTGGCGGAATTTATGAGCGCTCTGATATTTATGCGTCTTCTTCGTGAGAGGTCCTCGGAGACCTCGGCTCGATATATTCCTATCTGCTGTGTTCAAAGGACTTTACACAGTCATCAAAGCATCTCATTTCCCATCCTCCCAGCCCCGGCACTCTCTCGTATATTTCCCTTTGGAAAACTTTCATTAATGGCCTTGTTAGTGCCAGTAATTTTTCAGTATTTTCCTCCTGCTCCAGCTCCAGCTCCAACTCCAGCTCGGGCCCGGGCTCATCCGGCTCCTGGTCAACTAAAAAGGGTTTTTGTTTTTTCGTTTCATTTTTTTGCATTTGTGTGGCCGGCCCCGTTAATAAATTCAATTTGTGTAACATATAGAAGGTAAATGCAATTTATTCGGACTCGTAATAAAAATTAATAACGAAAACGTGTCGGGCCAGAGAGTTGCTATGAGTTGCCATCTCAGCCATCGTCCGGCCGTCCGGGCATCGTCCGCCTTCAAAAGTGCCACTAATATGACTTGGCACAAACGGAAAAAATAATAATAATAGTAGTGGAAAAAGGGTATCCGGAGAGTGGGGAGGGGGGCGGGGGTGGACACTTTGTTGCCAAAGTCCGGTCGCCATGCTCGCACATGCATATTGTCTATCTAATAAAAATCAAACAAATTATGCTAACAAACTAGATTTCATTGCCCGTTTTTATGCGACTGCCGCCCGGTGATTTGCTCAATAACCCTTGTAATATAAACAGAAGTCCCACACGCACCCACAAAAGTGTACACACCCCGACCCCGAACCACAGCCACGGGGCGGACAGTGTGTGCGATATATATTCGCATACCCAGCCATGACATGACTTTCTTTTGGCAGCAGTCCATCAGGGGGCAAACACCAAACAGCGCCGAAAAAAGGACATGACTTGAAAATCACTTAATCTACTTGGCCGGCAAGGAAAATGCGAGGGAAACTGGGGGGCGGTGGGAGGACAAACAAAGACGAAAGCGAAACTGAAACCGAAACCAAAACCCTTTCGACTTAAGGGCTCCCCCTTTGAGAAAAAAGGCTAAAAAGGAAGCATATATGGGCCCAAGAAAGCGTGCACTGGAAAAAGAGTTTCCCCAACTTTTAGTATGTCGAATAGTTGAAAATAAAATTCACTTTTGAGTAATACAAGACTCTCAAACTTTTTAATTAATGATTTTTTCATCCATTATTTTGAAAATGAATTGTATGTATTGTATAAAATCAAGAAATGGTTTCTGAGACGAGCTAGGTTTTTTCTGATTTGCTAAAAAATCATTTTGCTTGATGGACCGGGAGTGGACTGAGTGGGCGGTTAAGGGTTAAGGGGGCAGCAGTCCTGGTGGAAGGACATCCGCACCGAACAAACAAACCATGACAACAGCATTTTTCACATATGAGCCAACGTGGGCCATTGAAATTATTGCAAATCACTAAAACCAACAATGAAAAGCCACCCAGCCACCCCTCCAACGAAAATTTCCCGAAAAAAGAGCAGTGGGAAAAGCCCGAAGGGGTTGGCCTTGTAATTGAATTCAATCAAAATTGTTTGGTCCATCAAACAGACAATTACAAGCAATACATTCCGCCAACATCCCACTGGCACGGCCAACAATAACAAGTGCCGGGGCCGGGCAAATATTTCACCCCCTTTTCGATTTGGTTCTCTTATTTTATTTATTTTTTTTTGCGAATATCATAGAGTTGTCAGTCCGGACACGGAAAAGCCAACCCCGACCCGGGAAAATCGCATTACGCCGGCAAGAAACCGAGGAACACACACGTAGACAAGCAATTTGTCAATCGCTCGATTTGATGAGCTTAGCATCCGCATACGGATATCCGCGCATCCACATCCCGATATTCCGCAAATCCACATCCACATCCACAGTGACATGTCGCTGCCGGGAGCTGGGCAAAGAGTTGCAGTGCCTGAGTGCCTGGAAGGGTGCCAGTGAGTCACTCGGAATTAGACCGAAAATTAATCATTGGCGCGGGAATTGGAAATTCTGGTCACGCTGGCAATCGGATATATTGGCTAAAAAGTGCGGGTTATCTGGGTTAATTAGCTTAGTGGTTGCAGCAGATACTAGCAAGCGATGTACATATTCTTTCTGAAATGATATTAATTTGCAATGATAACGTAAACAAACTACTCCCACAATTCGCAACCCCGGAGGGGGTCCCTTTTTTATCGCTTGACCTGCTGCCCTCTCACCAATTTCATCCACATGGCCTATGGTCTCTTCCAGGACAGCCACCCGCATCTTGAGGTCCGTACTCTCCTTTTTTTGTGCAAAATCACTTGACCAATTTGTCAAGTGGCACTAAAGCGTGTGCGTCGCACTTTTCCTTTTTTTTTGGGGTATTTTTTCGGGGAGTCCCGGCGCGTGCTACTTTGTCGTCACAGTCGTCCTGCCTGCCTTTCGTCCTGGCGTCTTGTTTGCGGTGGTCTTTTGAGAGTTTGCCATTATCCTTGTTACAATTTGCATGGATTGTGGTGCCATTGGGGTAAATCCACCCCCAACCATTCAGGCCAACACACTGCGAGTTTTTTGTTCAGTCAACCAAAAGAGAAAACTTTCTTGCCAAATCTATCGAGTTCCTTAGGTTTTTTGATAGCTATCTCTTGGTTAGGGAGATACTATAGCTGCCAGGGATTGTTGATTTTTTCCAGTGGCCATCAATTCGGAAATCCAACCCCATCTCCGGACCCAAAAGATAGAGCCCATTCATCCATACATCCATTTCTTTGGGCAATCCAGGCCGGCGCCTTTTCACCGAGAAACCAGTGATAAAAAATCCACTTGTCATTGCCACCCACCCCCTCTTCGGGCCCGGCCGTCCCCGGCCCCGCCCCTGGCCACTTATGCCCGGCTATTTGCTTATTTTTTATGATTTTATTAGCTGCAAAAACAAGCAATCCTGCAACAATGTTTATTGGTTATAGTGTTCTTCGGGGATCCACCCAAAAAAAAAAAAAACATGTAATGTTGGAGATGGAAAGAAAGGGGTCTTTGATGTGCCCTTAAAAATCATAAGCGTGAGTTATGCTTTATGCCTAGGATTTGTCAGACCTCCGTGGGGTTGTTGTCCCATCTTTATAGCGCATATGTAGCATGCGAGTACATATTTTGTGATTTTTTGAACATCCGAGTACTGGGGGTCCGATGGTTGCCAGGAGCAAATTGCGACAGCGATTTGGCCTGATTTGTGTGATTTGATTTCATTTGATTGTGCGTAATATAATACGCTCCAAAGGGAAAGGCATTGCTATGATTTTTCCGGGAA
The DNA here is from genome assembly GCA_021223825.1 of Drosophila ironensis. Classification (NCBI taxonomy): domain Eukaryota; kingdom Metazoa; phylum Arthropoda; class Insecta; order Diptera; family Drosophilidae; genus Drosophila; species Drosophila ironensis. Next base: position 145,255 of record JAJJHQ010006602.1, read on the forward strand.
CGGGGGATCCAATTAGGTTGTCCTTTTTGGGCCAAAAGGATCAATGCGAATCAATCAGGCAATTGGCGGAGGAAACAAAATAATAGAGGTGTTTCAAACTGTTTTGGGGGGATATCCTTTTGAAATGGGATTTGAATGTTTGGACTATGCTTTACGGTAATCAAATATTTAATATAGAAGGATAAAAGATACATAATTTAAGTGTCAATAACACATATTTATGGATGGTTAGCAGGCAAATTAGTGACTTGAACAATTCGCTTAGTTATTTTAATTTATGATTCAATCGGAAGCCATAACTATCCAGATTCGTGTCTATTTCAGGCATCAATTTCGGTGGGGGGAGGACGAAATCGACCGGGCCTGACCTTTTGCCGTAAAATGTCTTTGGGAAATCTTCATTTGCGGCGACTGGCCGGCCTTTAATTGCCCAGCGACCCCCGGGCGAGGTCAGTCGATGCCCAGAAAACACTCCCGCCCCCGTAGCGAGAGCGGAATTCATTTGAGCCATGGCCATTTCATTAACTGGCCCAAGGCGAACCGAAAACGCTGCGGCGATTAGTTCACAGTCATAACACACGGCCGATTCGCAATTCCCTCCGCCAACCCCGCCACGAACCCGTCTCGGGTTGAACTATAAAATTTTACGACTTTCTACACAGAGCACACACTCCCGCTCAATTGGTTTCTGGTTTTTTCCATGTTTGCAGGTAGTTTCGGGCCCCCAACTCGCCGCCGCCTCCTTTTTTCGCAAATTGCGCAAAATGTTAACAAGCAATTGAGCAGACAAACAAACAACTGTTGCCCCCAGGCGGGGGGTTGTCTCAGCTGCAAAGGAGGGGGCCTTGGGGTCTGGGGGTCCGGGGGGTGGCCCTGCGTTGATTAGTTTAACGCGTCCAACGTAGCGGAAAGTTGTGACGTCTGCTCATTAAATTGAACCGCGCCTCCAGTCTCCAGTCTGCAGTCTCCCGGCTTATTAGTCGGAATGTCCTTGGCGTGGCATTCCAGGCAGGCAGGCGGCAGGCAGCCAGCCATCCAGCCGGCCCAACGCCCACCCGCCCACCGGAAAACGCTATAAAATGTAATTTTATATTGAGCCGAGCTACTTCATCTGCAGTTTGCCGTGTGCGGTTTTTATGGCCTGTAAACGATCAACTACAGTCCGGCGGGGAAATGATAGAGAAAGTATAGTGTAGCATGGGTTGATATTAAATGGATATGGCTGGCCAGTTGCAATTAAATACGAGTATTTATTGGGGTTCTATAACTAGGATAATCTCATAAACGCTGTATGCCTTTCAAGGCTATCAAATTTACACAAGACGGTATTAAAACAAGTAGTGGAGTGTCTCGGCCGTAAATACCCGGTTCTCAGTTTCCACCTGATTTTAGAACATTATAATAGCATTGAAATTGTGGTCGCGACCAATTATCGTAATTTGTGTTTGTAGGTGTATGATATGTTTCAATGCAGAAGCCTGTGGGCGCAAGACATTTTTGTCATTAAAGCGGACGGAAGTGGGCGTAACCAGCTGATTTTCGCAACACTGATGGATATTGCCTTTATTAATGTCACATCCAAATTTAGTGTCTCTAGAGCTAAAATTGTGGACGCCACAGAACGAATACAATATACTCTGGTTATTTTTAAGAACCGGGGAAAACAAACACAGATTCATGGGATATTCAATCAGTCAGCTAAATCGAAAATATGGTTGAATTTTGAGGATTTTTCAAACCATTTCTGGTCTATCTCCGTAACCCTTTGGGTTCAGGCTCTGCCACGAAAAACGATTATATAAGATTATGTATGAGTTGGCGGGGGCGGCGCGGGCGTGTTTGACTTTCAATATTGACACATTCCGCTCAAGTTTCTTGCTCGCTTCGACTTCAGTTTATCCAGCCAGCGGCGCATAATAACTGTCAAAAATCTTTCAAATTTTAATCAACTTTATTTTTAGCCCAGACGACACACAACCCATGCCACCCCGTTTTCCATTTCCATTTCATATCGCACTGAACGCATACGCATACGCATATGTGCTGCTGCAAACTTTGTTGGCATCTTTTTTCTTGGCCAAACAAACACACATCTGAGCATTAATGTAAATGTGCCTCGCAGGATGCCCATCCTTTGCCTGCCTGCGAATCGTCCTTTCTCCAGCTCCGTCTCCGTCCCAGTCGCCGTCTCCAGCTCCAGCTCCGTGTTTGCCGGCAAGCCAAAAGTATTAAAGACGCATTTAATTAAGTTGAAATTGTTGGTTGAGGTTTCTTAGCGGTTGGGCGGTTGGCGGTGGCCAAACAATCGGGCAACTTTTTGCTTTTTCGCCCAGGTAATCTGTGCGATGCAGGCGCCTGGCTTCTCGGGATTGGATTATCGAGAAAAGAGGAGCCACATATTTGGATTATTAAAACCAAATCAGGAAGAGTCTCGAAGACCCATTCAGTGTCACTTGCTTGGCAAAAAAATAAACAAACATACCTAGTATATGTTATATATTACATGTCTTTGCCTTAGAAACTCTATCTGCAGATTTGTGTCTGATGAGAAGCTGGAGGTTGAACTCTTTTGATGCGTCTCCGCACTTGTGCGGATTTTCCATGAAAATGTCTTCAAAAATGTCCTTAATTCCACAAGGATTCCCTTGCGGTCGGACTGTACCTTTCTCCGCTGGCTTATCCGCAGATCTCAAGAGCCCGAACAGGAACAGGAGCAATTACAATAAGGCCACCCTCGCCGCCCACTCTGCCGGAGATGCCAAAACTTTGATATATTGTCAACTATGTTTGCCCAGCGCTTAGGACCAAAAAATCCACCATCCTCCTCCCCCGCCCCTCGGAAAAAATAGCTATATATTCGTATCTACCGGGAGATATATAGCAACCCCTCGACTTTGCCGATTGCTGGGTCCACCGCGTAGACAGTGCCGACGCTGTCGCTACTTTGTCTTGTGCATGCCAACAATAATTTTTGATTAAAGATGAATTTTTAATTTAATGTATCTCGCAGATAGAGACGCAACCGTGGCCAAAGCCGTATCCGTATCCGTGGTCGCCGGCCAGCGAAACGCAAAAGATACGAAGGCGACGGCTACGGCTACGGCTACGGCGATGGCGAAGATGGAGCAGCAGAGGCTGAGATGGAAAAACATCAGGGAAATGAGGGAAAAACGCACGAAAATGTTTTTTAATCTCAACGGCAAACGGAAGCGGAAATCAAACGACCAGAACAGCGGCCGAAGCCAAAGCTAAAGCCAAAGCCAAAAGCACAAAAAAAGAGCCAAAGACCGAGAAAAACTTGAATTTGAAGTGATGTAAGTGGTGGCATACACGATGCAGCCCAAGGGGTGGGTGGGCGAATGCATGCACCAAGAGAATATATTTTGGTAACAACATTAATCATAGAAATAAACAAGAAATATCAATTTCTTATCGATCAATTGCAGAGAAAATTCAATTAGTTGGAAATACCTCATTCTTAGGATGATCTTCAACAGCTCTTAGGTAGATTTTTTTTAAACCAATTTATTGATATTTCCCAGACAAATTAACAAACAAATATTACTTATATTTAACAGCAATTTCTTCCAGTGCCGCCGGGTGTGGGGCGCGACCAAAGTATCAAACAAAATTTTTAATGTCTTCGTCCGAGTCCCGTTTGGTGTCTTCTGCCTGGGCGCCTTGTTAAAAAGCCCGCGAAATTCTGCCGGCAACCCAACAACCCACCACCACCCAGCGGCAGCACCTCCCACCCCCTTGGCCACGGCCAGGAAACGGCCTTTGATTTTTTCCGAAGTTTTTTAACTTTTTTACTGAGCATTTTTTCTTGCGCTCGGCTCATTAGGAATTTTTCTTCGCCCAGTTTGTTGGAAAAGCGATAAAAATTTTAGAGGCAGACGGGCCTGTCGCCCCCTCGCCCCTTCGCCACCACCCCTCGTGCCTTCCGCATGCCAAATGGTGTTTAATGATTTATGAATAATCGCCATTTTGCATTTCAGGGGGTGGGGGCTGGGTGGTTGGGTGGTTGGGTGGTGGCAAGTCAGTCAGTCAACGCACCCAAAGTCCATTTACACGTTTCGCCTGGAAAGGTGAAGGCTACTTTTTTTAAGATATTTTTTTTTTACAATTTTTTGTTGCCTGAAAGGGGGTGTAATTGGTGGAGAGGGGGTGTGCCGCTGATAGACAGGCGTTATCAATGTTGTTGGGTGGTTTTCACCAAAATTTCCTTTGATAATTTTTGCGTTTTTTGTAGAAATTTTTGTGGGCCTCTTTGTGCCGAGTTGGCTGCTCATTTTCGTTGTTTTACCATTTTCCACTTACACGTTAAATATTTTTGACAAACAACACGCGGCCCGGAAAAACCGGGAAGGGGAAGGGGAATGGGAAAATGGGGATGACAAATTTCCATTGAAGGGGCGTGAAATGGATCGTTTGGCAATTAAGAATTCGTTTTAATTGAATTTGCTGTGTAGCGGGTAAAACTGACTTGAATTTAAGTGATTTTTTAACTTGCTAGTACAGCTTCTGAGATAAATTTAGCCTCGTTAGAAGGATAAGGCCCCAGGAAAAAAGAGACAGACAAAACGATCAATTCCGTTTCGAATCCAAAGTTAGCTGCCATTTAACTCCTGACAGTAATGGCCCCTGCAAAATGCCAGGAAAATAAAAACAAGGCCGGAAAGAGGAGGCGCACATGTCAGCCGCCCACACACACGCATTAAAAAACGTTTGCCTATCAAAAAGTTTTGATCTTTGATTGTCTGCCCTGGCTTTTTAACTAATTTGCGACACCATCTCCCACCCGGGCCTGTCACATGACAGGAGGCCGACCCACAACCCATCGGCTTCTACCCCTCGGCAGGGCAACCGCTCGGAAAACGCGCTCAAACCGCATGCAAAACGCGTCACATGCAGTCACTGGGGAATTAACACCCCCATCCCCCCACGCACGCTCCTTGGAAATATTTTGCATACGCTCCTTTAAGTCCTCAAATCACCCCGCCCGACCCCGACCCCGACCCCAACCCCAACCCCTCGGGCTTTATTTGAGCAATATTTTTCTGATAATAACAAATTCGCGAATATGTTTATCTGCGTTTTCATTGCCGTCTGTTTTCCCTGTCGCATCGCGTCGCGTCGCGTCTCGTTTCGTTTTCCTCCTTTCCTTTTTTTCCCCGTCTCGTTTTCCGACTTTCCCGCAGGAGCTTTGTTTGGATTTGTCCTTTCTGCATGTCTTGCTCCTTCGTTTATTTTTTAGCATGCCACTAATTCCATTTGAGACGTAACGAAAACGAAAATGACATCAATTTATTTGTGTATTGTTGTTTACTTCTTCCCGCCAGTATTAGCCCGCTTTCCCGCCTTTCCTCGCATTTTTCCGGCACCGGGACCGCCCTTGGGCTTTTCATTTCTTGGTGACAATATCTTGAGGGTGTGGCGGCGGATAGCCTAAAAAAAAGGAGAGCCGGCAGGGGATTCCTTTGCCAATTGTTTGCCAAAGTCAGTTAATTGTGTTTCCTCCTCTTTTTTTGCAAGCGATACTCCCTCCCCTTTGTTGGGTGTGGAAATCCAATCCGATTCGAGGGGTGGGAAAATGTCAATCCTAAGGATTTGCATTCGAGTTTTTCAATAATACTTATCCTGCAATTAAAATACTAATTATGTGTAATATTTGAGTGTAGTTTAACGATTGGCAAGTTAGTGTTGCGAAATAAATTATTTGTTTTATTTACATTGTTGAATTTTTTTTGGGCTACCATTTTGCATTTTTGGCTTTCCCATTCGGCGGGGCATCTTTGAGTTAAAAATGCAAACAATAACAACAATTACACCCAAAGGATCAGTTGAAAAGTCAATAAACTCCCGCGGACGGGAGCTGCGGTATCGGAAAATGGGAAACGGAAAACGGGAAAATGCGCCGAAAGGCGAGACCGCAAAATAACCGCAAAAAGCAAACAGCACAGCCAGTCGAGAGCTTACATTACTTTACTTTATTTCGCTTTTTACCCTTTTGCCCCAAACTTTCCCATAGCCCCCGTGGCGCAACCTTTTGAGAGTTTTTTTTCTTCTTTATTTATTTTTTTTGTTATTTACAAAAACCATAAATCAATTGGACACGCCATACACATACAAACAAACACACACACACTGAAATGCAAATCTATTTTTAAATGCGAAATAATACGGAACCCGAAGGTCGGGCAGGGGGTGGGAGTTGGGAGTTACGAGGACAACCCCTGCGGGCCGTGCGTTGAAAATCGCGCGTTGCAAAAATCGCCCGAAAACCAAGTAAAAAAATTGAGGGAAAACGCAAAGGACGAGGCCCAGGGGCGTGGCTGGGAGGGAGAAGGACAGTGGGCGAAAGCCACGCGGGAAAAGCCGCTGATACGACATGTGGGAAAAGTCAAAAAGTCAGACGGAAAATCAGCAGGGCATCACAGAGAAAAATAAAATGAATACCCAAGACCACGGAAACCTCCAGGAGAAGTACGAGTATCATTGGCTAATTTGGGATTCCCTGATTATAAAGTGAAGCAAGTGGAACCAAAAGCCTTAACTTAAAGTATTAAAATTCCTGATTTTATGGCCCTTAAATAAGAAACTCCAATGCGATTCTTATAGCTGTGCTAATTAATAAATACAAACTATAATTTTTCCCAATATATGGTTTTTATCTAGCCCCTAAATAAATAAAGTTTGTGGATAAATAATGGGCAAACAGATATTGTCCCTTGATATGCAAATCTTGAACAAAATCCATGTTAAATTTTCTTTACAGTGCCTCAAGGAAAAAAGTAAGCAGGACCAAAAAGGAGCCGTAGGTGGGCGGTGGGGGGAGTGGCAGATCGACGGCTAAAGATGCGCCACCGCCCGCTGGCAATAAAAGAAAAACACGAACAATAAAAATTTTACATTTTGCCAGGCAAAACAACTGAAGAAAAAACTTGAATTGAGAGGCGAACGGGTTCGGGCTCGCAAAAAAAAAACAAAAAAAAACACCGCAGAAAAGTGGGAAAGCGGGAAAATCTGGGAAATGGTGGGAAAGAGGGGGATTTCGAGTGCAGGGAGTGGTGGGGGAGTGGCCGTAAAATGACACACTTTAAGGCCGAATTGTGGTCTACCAAAAAAAAGCACAAGTATGGAAAAGAAAACAGCAGAGTCCACTTGGCTTTGCCCTTCGGGCCTCACCACTCCGAGAAGGTTTCCCCCTTCTTGTGGTGATTTTCCCACCCAAGGAAATCTGTGAGCGGGGCCGGGGAAAAACATTAGTTGTGATAGACTTGCACGCATGTAGCTGGGAATCCTTGGACGTCTTTTTGTTATACAAACAAATCAAGCACAAGAAATGCCAGACACAAATCCGATTTCCGTTTCACGCTCCCTCACCGACCGCCCCTCACCCGGTGGCTTCATCTGCATACCTTAACCCATGTCCGCACCCTTTTGCCCCCCGGCCGGAAAAAGAAGCTCCTTGGGTGACCAAGTGGCTGGCTTATGGGCTTAAAAAAAAGTTGCATGAAATGTGAAGAGCTGCTCAATGATTTACAGCATACGAGTTAATTAAGAAATCCCGAAAATATGGCTTGCATTTAGTAAAAACTATGCGAGTACCTCCTACCAATTTGTGGCAAAACGATGCATGTTCTTTCTTTAATTTGCTAGTTGGCATGAAGTGAAGTATGCTCTTGATAAAAATACAAAAAAACCCAACAAAAAAGCAACGTCCTGGGAGAATAAAACGTATGACGGAAACACGCTTGAGATGAAAATATCAGGCGAAAACTGGTTTCCTAGTTGGTGACAAAAATGCAAAAAGGAAAAACGCAGAGGAAAGGCAGTGCTAAAAAAAATAGATGGTGCGCACTTATTCAAATTAACATAAATCAAAAGAATTTCCAGTGCAGAGAATTGTGAGAGAAATTCGAAAAAAATAAAGACAGCAAGTCCAAGGGTGAATAGTGCCAATCTAAATGGCTCACATGGAGAGTTTATGTAAAAAGTTAACTGCCCAAGAGAAACTATCAACCTTTTGTGTGTTTAAATCCAAATTTATTGGTGCAACGTATCAAAACTATATTGGAGGGATTAAAAACGAAAACTATTCTTTATCTTGGCCTTTTTTTTTTATTTTGACGATGCCTATTTCTTGAGATTTCCTGGATGGAAAACCTCGAGGACTCGCGCTCGCGCACGTTTGCTGGAAAAAGCTTTGCGTCCGCTTTTCCACCTTGTGTCTCTGGGTGTGACTAACGCCAACATTTCTGTGATTTTTCATCTTCATCTCTATGCGCCGGCTTTTTTTTCCTTTTCCATATTTTTGCCCGGTTTTTTGCCTTTTCTTGGCTTTTTTCACACCTTTGCGGCTTCGCTTCATTCGCTGTCGCCATTTCCATTTCCATTGCCACTTCCGCTTCCGTTGATTTGTTGCTGCCGCTGCTGCTGCAAAAAAAAAGGGGGAGTCGGGCCTGGCCGGGGCGTGGCAGGAAGTGGCTGCTTAAAACGCCGCACGCAGTAAAAGGAGTGAACTGCAAAGAGCGAAAAAAATATGGAAAAATAGGAATGTAAGGAAAGCAGCAGCGTCAGCTTATGCTGCACATAATTTGTAACCATTTCGCACCCCTCCCGGCATAGGTGGAGCTGCCGGGGGGTGGGCTTTTCCAAATTGCTCCAAATTTAAAATAAACCAAAGGCTAGCTACCACCTATCACCACCGCCCACCCAGCCACTCCACCCTTCAAACTTTATAACATTTCAGGCTCATTCTTCTTCTAGTTTTTGCTTCTTGGCTGCTCCTCTTTTTGTACATTTTTTTGTTCTTTATTTTTGCCGTATATATGCGAATATAAATGAAATTTTTGTTGTTTGGACGTGACACATTTAGTTTGAATATATGGCAACTCAGTCGTCAGTCAGACGAACATCGGAACGTAGATGCCTTTGCCAAGGGGTGGTGGCTGGGAGGGGGCTCCAAGAATTCCAGGGACGGAAGGAAGCCGGGGGCTTGACTGACGACTGCTGATGACGCAAACGCAATTTGGTTTTCAAAAACAGAAAAGGAAGTGCCCGGGAGCCGGAGATGTCGATGCTTTTTACAGCAGCTCAGGTGTAATTGCAGAAATGAATTTAATGCAACTCAGAAGAGAATATATTATTAAAAAATAATAATATAGATATGGCAAAGAAATTTATTCCAGCAAATGGCTTTCCAATGTCAATGGTTTATAAGCAACAAAAGAGAAATATAGCAAAAGCAATCAGCAGCAAGTAAGCCAGAGTCCGGAAATCGTTTTCTATATTTCACTTCCACATTTGACTGCCTTACGGCTTACATTTATATTAGGAATATTTCCCGCAAATCGCATGACAAATGTTGCACCTTCAACCCTTGAGTCCCCATCCCGCGCGCGATGCTTTTGGCAGCGGAAAGTGGCAAAAATCCAACATAAATCACAGGCACTCAATGTCAACTCAATGAACTGCTCATGCATGCAAGCGAGTTTCCAACCCCTTGGAAAAGCCGTTTGGCGGGCGGGGGCTGCCGGGAAATCCCGCAAAGTGAGTGGAGTGCAAGTGGAGCTGGCATCGCGTTATTTGCGGAATTTCCTCGAGTACATTTCGATGATAAGAAACAGGAGGAGCACACGGCACACATGTGGAGAGCGGGAAAAGGGGCTTTTCCACACTGCGCTTTCTTGACAATTTGTCATGCATGGAGCCCCAAATATGCCGAAAAGAGAAAAATGTATTAAAAGCAGCTGCGAGTCCTGCGAGCAAGTCCTAGGAATGCCACAAATAAATCATTTCTTTTGCCATCTTCAGATGCGAGCGTGTGTTTGGGGTTCTGATAGCAGCACACTCGGGGTCACAGCAATAGCACCCATAGTCTGTCATTTGTGTGGTGTATTTTTGCAGGTTTTTCCATTCATTTCTCACTTTTATGTCCTTGGATTCAGGCAAAGTGGTTGCTTTAATTTCTCCCAACCCAAAGTTCTAGCTTTGTGTCACCTTCTGTGTATCTCTAATTCATATTGCGCTCGGCAAAACCAAATGTCTGAAGCAGTTTTGGTTTCGGTTTCGGCTTTGGCGGCTCTCGAGATATTTTCACGTGTCCTCAACAAATGTCAAATGCACGCACTCGCCCACACCCACACCCACACGCCTGCGGCGAGACAGACACAGGCATAAATCAAAAATCCCAAAAAATGGCAACAAGCATTGAGCAGGGGATTGCGAGGCGAAAGTATTGAAATGTAACGCATTTATTTTCATTACAAGTCCCTGCCCGCAAAAGTATGCTATGCAAAATGTTAGGCTGCGATGCGTCGCTAATGCGACAGCCCAAAAAAAGAAAAAAGCAAGGGAAACGAAGGAAAGAGGACTCGACTCCATGCTTGAGAGTCCTTTAAGCCACCGTCGCGCTATAAGCACTTTATTGGATCATCAGACTTATTTTGATATGTGACCAAATAAATATGAGGCCGAAAAGGGCAGGGAAAAACAAATGCCAGCAGACACTGCGAGAAATAGGATGACACACTTGCTCCCTCAGTTGGTATTAACTATAATATAAATTAGGTGTTTTTCATCATCAAAGCCTACAAGAAATACAAGTAATTTGTTCAAAATATTAAGCGAGACCAACAAAGATATGCATTGAAACCTTCAATTTTTCTCAATATTCCTAATGCCATGGAAAGGGGGGGGCTTGCCATTGACATTTTGCAGGCGATGAGAGCACATCAGGCCCATAAATTCCCGTCAGGGGGCGAACACATCAACTTTGCTCAAGTTATTTTCATTTGTGTAACATTTTTGCATACTTTACGACGCATCTCGAGCACGTCCTGCGTAAGGATGCTCTTTTGCCGACTACTTTTTGACAAATCTACTTAGGCATTTCTTTGGTTTTGGTTTGTTTATTTATGTTTATTTGTGATTTATTTCGATAACATAATATATATCCACACAGCATGCCTGTCTGCCTGCGTGTGTCCCTTTGATAATGGCATGTGTATTATTTGCGAAAATCATGTCCTTCGTCCTGCGAATTCGTCGTCGACGCAGTCGGGCCAAGGATCATCCCTTTTCAAATGGAATACCAAAGAAGTTTCATTTAATTATGAATAACTTTTCATACATATCTTTTAGCTAATCCAAATTAGAAGATCATGGTGAACATGATTTGCCCCAAAAAATAAGATTCATAAGCCCAAAACGTTTCGGCTAATTCATATTTTTTACCCCAAAAAAACATTAGTGCTCACCTTATCGCGGGCCGTAAAAAATTTGTCAAACATTCCCGGGATTTGCATATCAATTGCCGCAGCAGAAAATACATTAAAAATTAGACACTAATAGAGAAAATCAAGTTAGGGACGACGTCGCCGGACGACTTATCTCGGCCGGCCCTGCCCCCCCAAAATGCCTCGGCTTTCCCGGGGCTTTCCACTCGCCATTTGCATGCTTCATTAGCGCGGTCCGCGACGCTCGGCGAATTAAAAGTAATGTTAATTGCGCCCCGGTCCACGGCGACTGCGTTCATCCATAATCAATTTTAGCCGCCGGCCGCCCCCGGAAAAAACGCAAAGAAACTCACAAAAATATGACATAAAAATTTTTCATTTCCTTGCGCAGCAGCAGAGCTGGCAAACCGAAGAAAAACGAAAAAAACGAATCCTCGCGTATATACCAGGCCAGTAAAAATCGACAAGCGGAGCGCACAATTCCCAAAGGACGAGTCCCAAAGCGTCGAACTTTGGCAATGAAGTAGAAAATGAAGTAGCGCCACGCCCACTTTCCGCCCTTCCGCGCTCGGTGCTCGGTGCTGGCCTGAATGTATTCATCAATGCAACGCATTTGCATATTTCGGGCGTAAAAATTAATCACTAATTTTAATACGCAACGAGGCCGAAAATACAAAGTACTCGAAGGAGACTCGAGAGTTCGGGAGGGGTAAAAAATAAAGGAAAACGAGGGAAAAACCGAAGGAAAACCTCGGTGGCGCCGCCCCCTTAAACTTGTTAAGTGGGCAACACTAATGTAGCAATTTTGAAATTGATGAAAAAAACGAAAACGAAGCCGGAATGTGAGGGCTGTCCTGCCGGCCAAATGTAAGGTAAACAAATTGCGCGATGAGGCGTTGTCATTTATAAGAAAAGGAAAGATACTCGTACAACAGCAAGAGCCAACAGCGAGCAGCCGAGAAAATACAGAAACGAACGACCGACCAAAGATATTTCCTGTTTCCCTCATAATAATAAAAAATAAATAAATGGAAAATGAGAAAAAAGCAGCTCGAACATAAAAATGACCAGCAAAGGCAAATCGCCGGGGGTGATGGTGGTGGTGGCTCCTGCTTGGCTCGGAAAATGGGAAATCTGAAATGGAAAGCGCGGAAAATCGTCTATCGAAGCGCTCGCCGCATTTCACCTGCAGCGCTTTGATAGCCCGAGCGCGCACCTCCATTAAAACTAATGGGAATTTTGCTATAATTTGATTTCCCCAAAAGAGACCAGCGAAGGCACCGCCAAGATTCAGTCTGCCAGATGGGAAATTACTCAGGATTTGATTAATTGCAAATTGGAAATCGGAATTGGGCATGCAAATCAATTGGTTTCCAGATTAGAACGCCGACCGGGACAGATTGGGAGGTTCATAGGATTCTTGGGGTTGTGCAGATGATTAGATATTAAGGTGAAACAAAATGTATATTTAAGTTAAAGGAATGAGGATTTTATGTAAACAGAAAAAGCTACAGGCACATAATATCTCTCATTTAATTTGAGAATTGTCAGCCTATTATTGTAGTGTACTATATATTCCATGCACAACAACATTTTTAGACAGCGGATACCTAGCTGTTTGGCAATAATTTAAAACCATAATTGATTGGCCAATTAAGATGTTACAACTTACATGTGTGCACGTCTATTTTAGACCAGCGATTTGTGGCTTATAACCTTCGGCCCATTGAACGGGTTCGCCGTGTTCGGGGCGGGCTTTTCCGGAAGCCAATTTGGCTGGTGTAAATTCGCTGTGGAAACCCGAGTTGCCTAATTCCAGTTGCACCCACCAAAAAGGGGTCCTGGGCGATCCTGGGTCCTGGGCGGCGGCAGGGGGATCCTGCCAGTCTCGGCTGATGGGAGGAAGTGGAAACTTGAGTCTGGGCCAAGTACACGCGCCGGCACATGCGAAATGAGAAAACTTTTCGACCACAACATCGACGCGGTGGCGAAAGCGTTAACAGCCGGCGGCCCCGCGCAAATGCGAATGCAAATGCAAATGCAAACACCAATAGCAGCGGAAAAGTGCCAACCCCGACCGGCTGAACTTTTCACCCCTCAGCCCGCCCGGAATGGCCCCGAATTTCCACAGCCCCCTCCCTGGCAGCCTTGTTGTCTGCCCGCAAAAGATTGCTTTTAGAAATTTATAGTTTCAATAATGTGGCGACCGCGTTCCACGACAACAAACCGCTGCATTGTTGTTGCCACCCCGGAGGGGGCGGAGTGGGCGTGCCACGGTCTGCACTCTCATGTGTATTTTCAATTTACGCGTCCATAACTTCAAGTTTTGCAAGTTTACCTAGCAAGGAGAGCGGAACGCCCAAAGGAACAAGTTGTCGACGGGCCGTACATATCGAACACTTGAGCAGCAGCCACACGGGGGCTTGCAACGTATACTATACGTACGTATACATTTAAATATATGCATATACGTTTGACTCTATACATTATAATGGTGCAGCTGAAATCGGAGCTAAGACTGAGGCGCCGAGCACACAAAGAGATTTGCAGGCAGAGAAAATTTGGGAATAGTTTGAGGCTATTCATAGAAATTTATTAGAATTCGTCATAAGAAAATGTAATGCTTATAAATACAGTATTTGGGAGATTTTTCTCGATCGTAGATGTGCCTATAGATTTTTTGTAATTTCCATAAACCGAAAATTAATTGTAACTCCTGAGAGTTAAGGAAAATTATTAAATTTGAGTGGTTAAACTGAAATTACCAGCACCAATTCCGTATCCATTATGGTCTTCTTTAGTCCCCATAGAGAGTATATTGATCGTCAAGGCATTTAAATAATCAGGAAGACATTGCCAACTTGATACATTTTATTGGCAAGCTGCTGGCACTTCTTGCAGTGCAGCAGCAGCAAGTGAATCCAAAGATGCGACTTGCGAGCGAAGCAGTTGCCGTTTCCGCAATTACAAAACTTCCGCAAAAATAACAAAACACTCGCGCAGCCAACACCGTTGAATGGGTGCAACTTACGCGGGGCGGGGGTGGTTTTTCCAGCGGGTGAGGGGTGGTGCAGAGCGAACTATAGTAGATACTACCAGCAAGCGGCACATGTGTGCAGCTCCCTCTAACGTGCATTTTTCTGGGGCAGATTTTAATTTCTTAATGCAGAAAGGGCATGCAAATGCCCGGGACTGGCAGCGAAGGGTTAAGGGTTGAGCACGGGGGCCAAGCACTGCCGGACAAGTTTTGCTTTGTGCATTCGCAATGAGACTCAACGGTCACATCTGTTGCCAGTCGATTCTCACTCCAAAAAGCAAAAGAAGGAAATAGAACTGGGAGTGGGAGTGGAAGTGGGAGTGGGAGTGGCGCTGTGCTTTTCGCTGATTTTTCCCAAATTTCCCCCGCCCGATTCTCGGCACTTTCATTAGCCGGACTCCGTTGCGGCCATTAGCCTCGTTATCCCAACGTATATTCCCATATCCGGCATCAAAAGAAATTGATAATCTCTTAATAAGCCGTCAGGCAAACAGTCTTGCAATATTCTTCTCCTTTTTCGCCGGCTAAGGAAGCCGAAAAACCAACAGACGAGACTTCAAAGCCAGTTCTTTGGCCACGTGTGAGTGCTGGGTGCTGGGACCCAACTATCTCCGGGATATTGATATACCCGAATAAATGCATGGAGCACGGCCCTCCAGCATTTGACACGCACACAAATCACTTGATTCAATCATCTCGAAAATTGATAACATGCCATTTACAAATGACATCGCCACCGGAGGGAGCGGACTCATTGAGCGTCTGCCGCAAATTATTTATAGAGGCCAGAACAATATAAAAAAGCACAGGCAGTACAACAAGGACAACAACCAGATACCCCAAAAAATTAGGACACGTGCCGCCGGTTGACCAGCCTCTCGGCCACGCCCCCTTTTGCGGGTGAAAGTTACACAGAGCAGAAGTGAAAGTGAAACCACACGGCACGCAGCCAAAAAAATCAAATAGGAAAAAAAGCAAGAAGAAAATCTCCAACACCACCACCCCCGGGAAGTTGGCTCATTTGGGATGCGTTGCACGCTGAGCTTTTCATTTCAATTTGAACGCATTTTTTGTGGCCGAAAACCGGTTGGGGGGATGAGGGATAGCGGACAATCTGAACAATCTGAACAATCGGCGCAATCGGACAATTGATTCGAACGCATTTGCGTGTTTGCCCCAAATAACTGAGAATTATTTTCAGTCTCTGCGAGTGCCATTGTTCCCCGAGTGTGTGTTGGTTTTTTTTCCGGGGCATATCCTTCGCCGGTTATCCTGCGAATCCCCATTGTGCCATCAGGTCCATTTCGGGGAGGCGGGGGAATGGAAAATTCGAACGGGAACGGGAATGGGAGGTGGTCATGGAATCAAGTTAAGTGATTCGCTACGTGATGCTCTTCTGGGCCAAGCATCGTTAAAAAGGATCCCTCCTCCAGGCCGAAAAAAATGGAAAATATTGAAAAAAGTGAAAGTGGAGGCTATGGTTCAGTGTACCTTCAAATCTGAAGCATAACTAGATTCCAATATGTTTCAATTGCAAGTTGGAAGAGCAACAAAAACTATAAATCCCACGAGTCTGAAATTAAACTACTCGCAGTTCAAAATGCCTCAATAATTCATGAGGACAGTCAGTAGAACTATTCTTATAAGAAATGAATAAAGCGATTTCATTGTTTACATTGTTTTCCAACTCACAACCAAAGTGACCAATATCAAACTCGCATTTCGACCCTGGGGCCGACCAATCCATTGAGCATTAAACAGTTGACCAAACTTTAATTAAGAGCCCAACAAAAACAGGCACACAAAAGCCACAGCATCGGACTTGAGGTTGAGGGGGCTGCAGGTTGAGGTTGAGCCAAAGAAAGAACTAACCGAAAAGTCAGCAACACTTGAGCCAAATGTCAAATACACAAATGCCCCGAAATGGACATGGAAATGGAAATGGCAGAGCCACTGCCGCCTGAATGTGGATGTGGATGTGGAAACACCAGTGGAAATGGCAATGAAAATGAAAACGCCCTCCGGGGTGCATTTGCCAGGCAACTAGCCAGCGACCCGATTGAATAGAAACTATAACGAGACAAATGATAACCAAGACTCACACTCAGACTCAGACTCGGGCTCAGGCTGGTTGTCGGAGACGTGGTCCTTCTTTGCCTTGAGCCCGGAAGGTCCGAAAAGGAAAAGGTTGACTTTGGCCCCGGGGCCCATACCCCTTTCGAATCGATTGGACGCTTACGCTTTTGGGGCACAAAAAAGGCGGACAAAGTGACAATAACAAGCTCCAAATGGACACGACCGATGATGACAATGAACCGAGCCGGAGCTTCTCCCGGTCGCTCCTTGACATCCGGCATAAATGTCAAACGCCAACTTTGACCGCAAACTAGATGTCGGGTCAATGCATCGCCGGCAAATTGCGGATGGGCGGGAGGGGGTAGGGGGCCTGTGTTTGCGGATGACCAGCAGGCCAAATATATTCATGACCGACCGGAGACGGGACTCGAATGTATATACTTATAGGGTTAGGGGGTGGGTGTGGTGTTCAAACCATGCATGGGCCACCAATTTTCCATTCTCCCTCCCGCCGCTCGTCATGAAATCCGAAATCCAAATCCAGCCAAGTGCGTCGCTTAATTACAAAACGAACAACGCATAAAAACCAACAGAGACACTGGGCTCGAGGAGGGGCCACCTCCCAAGGATTTGCCCCAAGGAAGGACACTATTGTCCGCAGGACTCACTGGCACACTGTGCCATTCAGCACTGCAAGAAAAACCACAGCCCAGCCATGAGTATACTATAGCCAACACAAAATTCCTAGAGTTGTATGGGGTATCTAAGAAGGGAAAATGAAATCAACTTGATGTTCGCTTCGGTGGGAGTTTTCTCGCAGTGCAGCAGCCCATATAGCGCCTCATCGTTTGACATTTGCAATATTTGACATTCAAGTAAAGGCATAAATTTGCGTTTAATGAAATCCAAAGTCGCCCATGGCCATGGGGATGTATCTGCAGCTATTGTATCTGGATCCGTAACTGTGCCCGCGTGTATCTGCGCCATATGACTGCGGGGAGGGGAGGGGAGAGAGGGGGAGATGGGATGGGATGGCCACTCCCGGGACGGCAGTAACCCCCAGTAACGCCTCTGTGGCGGCCATTAGGCGGCCAACCGCAGCGACAGCTGGCAAATCCAACTCATTACAAGGGATACACAGGGCCCGGGACACAGGATACGGGGCCCAGGAGTCTATTGAGCGTCCATTGAACACAAGGATGCGAGGAACGTGTCCTGGTGATCCAAATGTTGTCGCACAAAAAGCCCGGACGGGCACTAAAGTTGATCCGAATTAAGCAGCAAAAACAAATCAAATTCCAGGCCCAAGGTTTATAAACACGAACAATATCGTTCAGCAAACTAGGATAGTATTATATCTCCCATATATATATACCTTTTCATGCAAGTAAATGCTATTTACTGTGTGCCTTGTGTAAAGCAGCAATTAATCCATGACTACGATTAGTAATAAAACAGTAATATAAATTAACGAAATCTATAATTTATTTGGGCTTAAAAGCCATTTGATCGCGCGGCCGAAACATTTTAGATTACACATTTGATGGAGATGCTGACTTGTCTGTGTCTTCGATAGGACTGAAGACGTACTCTGCTTGTGGGCTACCGCTGCCCTGCTCAGAACTGGAGATCCAGGAGCAAATACTGATTTCTACTTGAACTGATCGCGGCTGCTCCATTTTTTTCCCTTACCGTCAGCTCGTTTAAGTTGTCGACTTCAGTCCCGATCGGAAGACTCTATTTTTGGATTTTGCGGACTTGCTTTCGTTTTTAACAGGATTGTAGACACTCCGCTTCTTGTCTACCGCTGCCCTGCTCAGCACTGGAGATCCAGGAGCGAAATAGTGATTTTTATTTTTTCGGACCACGCCTGCCCCATTTGTTTTCCATATTGTCAGGAGCCTTGCTTTTTACGGCTCCAGTCCCGATTGGACTACGCTGTCTTTGCTCAGGCACCCTCGATGGAGATACTGACCGTTTGCTGATAGGAGAGCCGTGCCGCTTGCGGGGTGGGTTGTACACCACTGGTGCTCTTTCCTCTTTCATTTCGATATCGAATTTTGTCCCCAACGGCAATGATTGTCGCCTTTTTGGGTCTGGCGGCCCCATTGGCTTACTAGTTCCGATATCAATTTTAGGTCTCACTTGCGACATCTGTCTCCTTTTTAGTTCGGGTCTTGCAGGCGACACATTCTGGCGTTTCGGCTCAGGCTTGTCTACGCCGGATTTACGATACGGCGGTGAGCCTTGTCGCCGCCTTATTTCAGGCGTGGCCGATTTTGTTCTGATAGTGGACCGATTTTTCGTTCCAGTCGAGGTGACTGGCTTTTTAGTCCCGAATTCCGATTTTGTCATCAATGGAGACCTTTGGTTTGTTGAAGATGGATCCCTCTGGGCGCTTCCTTCGCCACCCTTGAACCGAGTGCCTTTGCTTTCGGAACGATCGTAGACAACTATTAGTGACGTATCCTTTTTTGTGTTGGAGGCATAGCAATCGCCAGCAGATGGATCATTCACCGATGTCGATCTCTTGAGTGTATCTTTATCCTCTTCGTTCGCCTGCGAGGGATGACTATTTTCCTCATATAAATGATTTTCGGGAAGATCTACCGATCCGATTGATGACTCCTCATCCTTGTCCTTGGTCGCCAAGATATCGTCTTCGTCTTCAATGGGATCCTCAAGTGTGTTTGATTCCATTGGTTCCGTTTCCACAAGCCCTTCCTCGGGTTCATCTTCCAATAATGGCACATCTTGATCCCCAGCTTTATCAACATCGGAAACTATAGACTCACTCCCGGCTACTGCGGCGTCTTTCATCACATTTTCGGAATTATCTGTGGAACTCTTAAAGCGTTGCATCCAGCCGGAGGCTCGTCTTTTGAATATCCAGGCCATAAGAATGGAAATCAAAACGGCGACTACTACGGCTGACACAATGATTGTGTTTGTGTAATCGGGAACTTCTTTTCCTTTTATGTAGTCCTTTATAGTGTGTGCTCTGTAGACCAAATACCTTGTGAACCCGATAAGGCCACCTGTGGATTAGATTGAACGAGATGACGTTAGGAAATAAATAAGAAATAGGCAATGAAGATTGCAATTAAAAACTTGAAATCCGAACAGCGAGAGCAAATAAAATGCAATTAGCAAGATTTGAATTAATTAAGTGGCAGGTACAGTCGTCACCGGCTACAGCAAACAAGTTGATATGGAAACTCCCAGCTGGAAAACTAGTGGAAGGCTGCCAGGACTCCGCGAAAAAGCAAAGACATGTGCCAGACAGGCTCCCATTCCCTCACCCTGTCCCAGTTCCAGGACCAAGCAGTTGTCTTTTGTTTATCTTGCGCGCAGACACACGGAAAACGGGTGGAAAATGGGATGGGAAAGCGTGGGCGAGACGCGTGGGCAACTCTTTTGGGCAAGGACGCAGAGCAGGAGCAACAGGAGCACAAGGAGCCGAACGAACAACAGCAAAGTGCAATTATCGCAAAATACCTTAAGGTTTACATCGTCGGCAAAGTAAGGGCTGCCGTTAGGAACTACAGGTGTGCCCCGCCCACCTCTGCCCACCTCTGCCCACCTCGACCCACCTCGGTCTGCCTGTGTTTACCCAAGTGCTTTGTATTGAAGTGCATTTCGGCGTGTAATTTGTAGTTCTTTGCTATTTGATTTTTCCAACTGCCAACTGCGAACTCGGCCCAAACCAGTTTGTCTTGCAGCTTGTCTGATTGCCAAATGGTTCAACAAACTCAGGGTTACGGGGTATACCCGGGTATGCCTCCGGAGCAATTGGCTTTTATATAACATATCAATAAATCGGCACAGAAAAAGCTGTAGGTACCTCTTAATTGCAGGCACCAATTGATGGCTCAATCCCTTTGTAGTGTTGGCAACAAAATGTAAGAAAACTAAAGACTGAAAAGCGATGGCCCTGGCCTTTGAAGTTCGATAATTGCAAATTCCTTGTGCATGTTTCAGTTCGCATCAAATCGCCGCGCAATGATCGGATTTAAATCAGCGGCGGCTGGGGCGCAACTAAATTGATCTTTTATCGCTTCACCGACGACGATCCGATCGCACACCGAGGGCCCGGGGGATATAGGGAGATCAGATCGGCTGGGTTTAGTTCGGAGCTGGTAGCCGGCGCGTAAAAGCTTACAAAATACGACAACGCACAGATGCGCATAACTCAGCAGATGGAGCAAAAGATGCGGCCACTGAGAACAAAACTTTCGCGATGCCCGAGCAAAAAGCGCATTCGGAAAGCTTGTCAGCCAAAAACCGAGAATATTTTCTGCGAGTGGTCATCTAAAGCTGGATTGGGATCGACGACAACGACGTTCACGCGCTGGGATTAAATCGGAAGTTATGCGAATGTCAGGAGCTCGTCTCCTGCCCCGCCAGGCTCCTTGATTGGTGTGCAAAAATACGAGGGGAACGAGGCGAAGGCAGGCAATCGGATGGGAACCGGGAACCAGGATGGGGATGGGGATGGGGATGGAGCGATGAGGCTGCCGGGAGAGTGATGAAGTAAAAATTGTTACCGTATCGAATGCGGATTAAAATCAGCCAAACAAGTTGCCACTCTGTCGATCTGCATTTTTTTCGCAAGGCGACGACGCTCTTGTATCTTCCTCGCGCTGGTCATATTGATGGGCCTTGAAGACGGTCTTCCCAGCGAATCGATAACGAATCAATTAGCCCGAAATGAGGGAAAAACAACCGCGGGCGGGGAAGGCTAAATGAAAAGCGGGCTGTCTCTGTATTTTCTCGCTAATCAGCAACATTTCAAGTGACCGTCCGGCCGACCGACCGGGCGGGCGGGCGTTGAAATAAATAAAAAGAAATCGGTTGAAAATGAAAAGGATTAAGCAAATAAATCACTGGGCTCCGTTTTCAGGACAGATTTTTCACATCCCAAAAGTACGGGAAAAAAAAGGGGTCCTGACAAAAGGGTTGCCCACACCAATTAATGAGTTAAAAATTGTGCAGCATTGAATGGATCGGCGGGGAAACTTCCTCTGGCCCTCAGCGAAAAGCGCAAAATTAATGAAGATATTTCGCTGTCGTCGGGGCTGAAGACGTACTCCTTTTTCGTATTTTTATTTGAGGACCGCGACTGCTGCTGGAGGACGAAGCAAAAAAATCATTTGATTTTTAATTACGCTGATTTTTTATATCAGAACGGAAACAGCTTGGAATAGCAAACACCTTGGAAATTAACACGCCCCAAGTTGCTCGACTGGGCCACTTGAGCCACTTGCCTCGCGACTCGGATCGAAATTAAGGATTGTGAGTCGGAGGACCAGAGGACCAGACTGCTGCAGTGTCCAGGATCCGCGACCAACTGGCGGTGTCCCGGTGTCCTGGCACGCACGAAAGGGTTTCGACTTAATTAAACCGTTTCTTCGCCCTCGTCTTCGCTTTCGCTCGTTTTTATTTTCATTTCGGCTCGTTTTTCTTTTGACGCAATTGAATTTGAAGGGGAAAAACGCGAAGGGGTCTAAACTGGCAACTGTCATCGAAAAGTGGGCCCAAATTGACATCTAAAGTGGCTAAAATTTTCTTTAATTAAGTGTGACAAGCTGCGGGCAAGGCGAGCCGCAAACGGAATGCTCCTTGCCTGCCAACCATTGACCTGACTCATCTGCCGCATATCGGGATGTACTTATGCAGGCCAAGGCGGCCCAAAGACTCGCGGCCCACGCGCGCTTGCTCAATGGAAGTCATTTGGAGCTCGTAAATAACCAAAGTGCAGCATTAATAGTTGCTGATTAGGCAGCGCCTACGAGAAATTAAAATTAAGTAATTTAGCCCGCGACGGTGGACATTCAGGCCGAATCCGAACCGGAACAGACGCCGAAATCGAAACCGCAACACGAACACAGAATAACTATAACTTACTGAAATCAGGAGAAACTTACGGAACTGGTCCATGGGGGGTTCATCGGTTTGTGTAATAGTGTATTGATTATATTTGGACGAGAAAGGATACATTGTGGTTTCCTTTTGATTTTGATTATAGTTTTATGCGCGATCCTTGCCGAAAAAGTTCCGTTTCTTAGTTTTAGAAAATTCTTTACAAAATTTGAAGGTGTGTTTGTGGGAAATTTTCGAATGTGACAAACCAGAAAGCAAGTTGAAGCTAGTAAAGCCTCTGCTCCTGTTCAAAAAAAAAACAAGGGAAACATATAGGGACCGATCGCGGCCCAAAATTCCAATTTTTTCAAAAGGCAAAATAAAAATCAAAATAATGATTATTGGCGCAGAGAGGACAACTGGACTGATTGGGGTAAACCAGATCAGGCCCCAGAGGCAATGGACTTAGATGCACGACGAGTTTTAACCATAGTTCACATAAAAATTCACAAATCCGCACTTATAAATAATAAAAACCAAGTAGGAACGCTGTAGTCGAGATTTCTCGACAACGAGATACCATGTACCTCTTTTCTTTATGAACCATTTCTTTGATTTTATTTTTATTTTTTCAAATAAGTCACCAAATTTTCGTTTGTTGACATCCCAAAAATAAGCAGGTGCACACATACACACACTACTGTATGAATACACGTACGAATTGAAGTCAAAGAAGGAACAGATGAAGTCACCCCCGCGTGACGAGGTGTTCATACATACAGACAGACAGACAGACAGACAGACAGACAGACGGACAGACGGACATGGCTATATCGACTGTTGACGCTGATCAAGAATATATATACTTTATGGGGTCGGAGATGTCTCCTTCTGCCTGTTACATACATTTGCACAAAGTTAATATGCCATTTGTACCTTAAGGTACATGGTATAAAAAGGAGAAGAGCTGTAGTCGAGATTTCCCGACATCGGGATATCAATTATTGTTTCCGTTGAAATATTTAAATCCAAAATTATGTGTGCACAGTCATTACGTGTGCACAGTCATAAGGCAAAAAGAATTATGTCTGTAGCTTTTTTCATCCTGGAGAACGACGTATTCATACATACGGACAGACAAACAGACGAACAGACGGACGTATATACGTATATACTTTTTAGGATCCTACTTATATAGCTCCTAATCCCATTTACACAAGCTTTACCATTTTTAGCTCAAGGTACTTGGCATACAAAGCGTTTTTCTTTAGACCTCGAAGGCAAGTGACCAAGAGTTACTTGACAGAGCGACTCAATATTTCTAGAAGCAGCTCCGGCAATTAGGCCCGACTGTGAGGCAATAAGACGACCGGGCCGACATAAATAATAATCAATTTGAAATCAAATCGAGCCACGAAGGGACGACAATGTCCTTGCCGAAAAGCAAAAGGAATCAGAATTGATGATTATTGCTTTTTGACAGAGATTCGCCAACGCGACAATAAAAACCGGCCCGGAAAAGCCTGCACACCCACGCATGCCATATCCTTTTATGGGAATTTTCCCGTGTGTGCTTGTGTCTGTGTTGGTATCAATAAAATAGCCACGCACACACTCGCAGCCGGAAAATGGGGCCCGGGCCACAATATTTATGTGCATGTTATAGTAAGTGCAAAATAATAGCCAGCGGTCGAGGGGCGGCGGCCAAAACGAGGGGGTGGCTCCGGTCAGGGGCTTGTGAGCAGAGGGGGAGTGGGGTTGCAGCCAGCAGACACGTAGCACGCAGACTAGTACTAAAAATGTTTCAACAATTACCAGGGAAAATGATATGTGCCCGTGTGTGTATGCTTTTCTTTATTTTCCCTGCTTTTTCCATCTGCTTGGGCTTCTTGGGCAACAGGCAATAATGCACTCGACACTTTTATTTCTTTTTCATTAGCCAAAAAGCGACTACGATGCCGACGCCTCTTCCCTGGCCTTTGCCCTCGGCAAACGGTCTCGCTCCACACTACGTCCCACCACTCTGCTGTGACCTTTACATCTGTGTCCTCCCGATCCTTTCAAGAAGCAACATTCTGCAATATTTCAAAACTACTCGCTCTATCGGCCAAGGAAGAATTTCTTCCCAAAGCAGTACAACTTCAAACAGTTTAATCATATAGTTGCAGTCCCTAAAAACTTTGTTTATAGGCAACCCACTTAAAAGTATCTATGACGGTTTTATTTTATTTTATTTATTAACGTAAATAATGTGTGGTATTTGCTTGAGATTTTATATAAACACATAAGTATTTGTAATGTACTTTTTTGTTGAGCAAGCAGTCCATGGAGCTTTTCTGTCAAGTTTAAATTACGACCTAAGCTCGACAGGCTCACAAAACATCAGTTCTATTCTATACCTTAAGTCGGAAAGTTGTGGAAAAATAAAAAAAAATTTTGGAAAGTTACAAAAAAACAAGTTTAAAAAGTTCATGTTTATTTAAAATAGTGGTTTAAACTAGGCAATAAGCCCAAAGTGAATTTTAAGTATAACCCTTTTTTAAAAAATAATGAACGCACTCGTTAGCTACACTTACACGTACGCACACTATACACGTAATCTTGATCTAATGAACCATCACGAGTCTTCATCCGGAATACCAGGACTTTTCCATCATCTGAATCATCTGCGAAAACAGGAGCTTACTTGGCACTATAGAATAGGGAATGCGATTAGCGATAGGCTGAGCTAATGCAATAACACCGGTACAATGAGAAACAACCACCACCAATCTGACTTGACCCAGCGGACTAGAGAGACGGATCATACCATTCACCTCGGATAGTTTATTGAAGTTGACATAAACGGAAATTCCAAGTGCAGCGTTGGCCTATCAAAATCAAAAGTAGCCGTTCCTAAATTAAGAGTTCCGATCACGTCAATCCCCTTTGCAAATTCCGGCCAGTTTGGACAAATGTGGGTAGCCGAGCAAGTTTATATTAATTTGACTAATTGTGTACTCTTACACCTACAGCAAGGACGAGATGGATGCAGTGACATCGCCTATTCGAACGTCCATGTTCTGCAGGAGCTCCAGCGCATTCTACGTTTTCATTTGGTTTCACCTGATCATTTGCTATGCGGCCTTTTTATTTTAATAAACAGAAATTTATTTTTGGAAAGCACACAAAAAATACTGGTCTTGTGTTTATCTACTATATATGCTGGGATTTTTGGGGGCGGATTAAGCAGTTCGATTTGGGTGCATATAAGCAATATTTTTGCGTATATTAATGTGATTTTGGAATTTGGCGGGAAATTCTAAGGTCTGCTTGATATATACATTTATATAGGAACATATAATCCGATAGCACTGACGCGCCGTTTTCTATATTTTTTGACGATTTACCAATTTGATTTGGGCAATACGTGTTTCGGACAATTAGAAAATCTTAAATTTGATAGATAATCCTAAGGTGTACTTGATTTAAATATATTTAACATATTTTTTACTATTCATTTTCGTGGATAAAGCAATCCATGTCAATTTTCTGTCATATTCAAACAACGACCTAAGCTCGAGACAGATAATTCTAAGGTGTAGTTGATATAAATATATTTAACATATTCTACTATTGTACATTTTTGTGGAGAAAGCAATCCATGATTTTTTTATGTCAAATTCAATTTCCGACCTAGGCTCGAAACCCAGAAAAATCATCAGTTTTCGTCTAC
>JAJJHQ010006602.1:171437-191811 GCA_021223825.1 Drosophila ironensis
CTCGCCCCCTCTTCCACCCCCCCCCATCCCCCCCCCCTGCCTAAACGTAAACACTGGACATTGCATGGCGCTATAGTAGAAAGATTGCGAGTAGGGTTGCACTCTTCGATAGGCTGAACGGAACAGGAAATTGCACCACCAGACGGTAATGACACAGCGGATTCGACATTGGGAATTGTTAAACTTGTCGACTTGTGATGGTTGACCAGAGCAGACAGAAGCTGAAGGTTGTCACGATTACTTCATATACATCAGAAATTCCAAGTGCACCATTGGCATTGTCAAATTGTAGAGTCTACGAAAATTCTCTGTTCAACTCGATTGGGGAGCTTCTAAAATCTGGAACCATAGGCCAATCGGATCGAATGTGAGCTAATGTTACTAGCAACTGCTTTCTTTATTTTATTAAATATTTTAATACCCACAGCAGGGACAAACTGGACACCTTTCCCCTACACCTTTCCCCTCTAAGGGTGAAACTGCTCTCCTTGATTTCGTTCCATGCGGCGTCCTATTTGAATAAACAAAAATTATCTTTTGGCGTACACACAAAACAGCAGTCTCTTTCTTGGGGGTTTTCCTTCTCTAATCGTTGGGCCACTGTCATAACTTCTAATGCCCGGACCCAAGGCGTTGGATGGGGGGCTCATAGTCCTGGTTTATTGTGTCGTAACGTGGCCCGTTTGCCGACAAGTGTGTGGGATCCAATAGTTCGCAATTAGCTGTCCGGCAATGAAACTGGCAATCAACATAAAAATAATCGAGAAAAATCGGACGAGCCCGCTGCATGGGCTTGACAAGAATCGAAAAGGGAATGGAGATGCCCCGAGTGAAAAATTTAATTGAACATGTTCCCTGTCCTACTCATTCCAAGCATAACAACTGCGTACATTTCCAACCAAACAAAAAACGGAGAAGGCGGAAATCTATTATCAAAAAAAAAATCGAGCGAAAGTAGCCCAAAAAATTATGTATTTTGTGAGCGCGTTGTAACGTACAAATTATGTAAACAACGCTGGGTTGCGGATGGGGGAAAGTGCAAGGGGGGTGAAATTATGAACCTGAGGCGGTGGGACAAAAGTTTTCCGGGAGAAAAGATGGACACAGGGACAACTGCGGCCCCAGATGAAAAATTCGACCCCAGGCAATATTTACAATTAAAAAATTAACGTAAAACAGACCGAAGAGGGCCGACAATTCCAGGGGTTGTGGCTCGAAGGACCAACCGAAAAAAAAGCGGGAAAATGGGGGAAAATGCTGGGAAAAAACTGTGAAAAAGCCCTAAAATCAATAGGAAAAACCTCAAATGGAATGGGCGGATGGAATAACCAACAATGTGAAGATTCTGCATACTGTGCACTGTGAGAATTATGTGGCCAGACGATTAAAAGAAAAATATGCATGAACGCCAATTCTAAATTTACTGAATATTCGAAAAAGTAAAAAATGTACAAGTATACCAATTAGCATTCCTTGTAGGTATTGAAAGAGTGAAGTTGCCAATTGCACGATATTAAAATTAGGTTAGTGCCCTTTATTATTTTCCCCGAAATGTATTAGCAAGAACCCATGCAATCTGTATCAGTGCATCTATATGAATTAGGAACAGCTTCAAAAGTATGAATGTGGTTCGAGGGATTTTCCGCGAGGCCTAATGGAAATTGTATTTATCTCGTTTGAAGTTTCCCTCTTGCCACCACCGAACATCAAGTCTCGCACCTTCGCACACACCGCCCACTTCTCATTTTTCCACCCACCCGGCGACACTTGGCCTCACCTTACACCCCTCCCACCGCCCACCGTCCACTGCCCGAAGCCTAAAGCGTTTTTTATAAATTAACAAACGAAGAGGAAGAAAACCAGAGAAAAAGCGAAAAAATTATCAGAAAAGCAGCGTGCGCGCGCAAAAAAAAACAAGAAAATAAAAAAGATAGAAGTGGAAAAGCGAAATGAATATTTTTTTCGGGTAATTTCTGTACCATTTTCATCCTCAGTTTGCGGCTGTCAAGAGCGGAAAATGTTTTAAATATTTTCATAGGTAGTTCGCGGTGGTGGCCAATTTCCAGGGGTGAGTTATCTTCTGATCCTTAGTGATTTTTGTGTTTCTTTTTTTTTTGGATAATTTAAGCGTTAAACCGACTCCGGGCATTTAAGAAAAAAATGAATGAGATGTAAAAAAAGGGGAAGCTGTAAAATGAACAGTTGGCTGAGTGATTGGCCGGGTGGCAGGTGGGCTTAGGATAAAACAAAATTGGAATGGGAATCGATTATTTAAGGCCGGAATTCGGTATACAAATATCAGCCACAGAGGTGGGCAGGGGGATAATAAATAAATGTAAGATTGAAGGAGTTATAAATTCTATAGATATCAAAACTCAATTCACGCGAAACCATAATTTTGTCATCACGTTTCAACGTTTTCCAAGCACTTTATTTGCATTGCCAAAAATTGCCAATAAACATTTGCCAAAGCACACATTTTTGGATGCACAAACAAACTTAGTTTTCCACTGAATTTTCCCGAAACTATATATGTATCATGAGTGTGCAATGCGAACATTCCCGTTCACAATTGGACACGTAGATGGTTGCAAAATATAAACGTGGACGTGCGCTGTTTGGCCAATTGCCTTGTGCGCTTCGATGATGGGAAAACTTTTTCGATAATACTCAAAAATAAGTGCGAAAATAGTTGAATATTGCACATGCAAAACGCACGAGAGGCGGGTGCATAAACATCCTGCATTAGATATAATGGCCCTAGACTTTTCCCTATAATTTTAATGAGTTTTAGCCTAGACTTTTGTTTTAATATGGCGGCTGAAACTTGTTGCTTTTACATTGAGAGATGCAGTCTTTTCCTTATTTCTTTAATACTAGAGACTAGAGACTCTAACTATTCGGACTATTCGGATATTAAATTGGTAGGGCCAACGTGAATCTATGCTGCGAAAATCAGCCGGTTACGACCACTTCTTGTTGCGCCTATTACTCTATACTACTACTAATATAGAGCTGCTACTACCAAACTAAGATATGTTATTAGTATAGCCAATACCTACACTTTGAAAAAAAGAAACCGGGTATTTATACTCGAGAAACTCGCCTTTTATCGTTCTTATAATCTTAAAGTTAGCCGACGCGCCCATCTGAGCAGAAATACCAAATCAACCAATGCTACAAAGGCTACATACCTCGATAAAAGCAACATAAAAAACTTGTATTTTACAACTATTTGTATGTTCCTAACCACTTTCCTTAAATTCTCAATATTCAACATGCATTCACTTTTGACTTAGTCACAGGCGGAGGAAGTGTGAGCCGGCGTCGCAATCCTTTGCAAGGACCTTCTTAAATGTGCGCTTCCGCTTCCGCCTGAGCCCACATCCACATACCCCCGTCCCCCATTTTGATATTTTCGTACACCACCCCTGGACCTCCAGCTGGCAGCATTTGCATACCTCCACCACCCACGGAAAACGAGAGACATTCGATGAGGCAGAGGAAAAATACTCGTTCATGGGAGGCCTGTCAAATTTTATGATAGCGCCAAACATAACTCATTGACAGCTTTGCATTTTCACATGCCGACCGCGCGGCGGGGCGCCCGGAGAGCGGGGACGGGGGTGCGTTTGCGCCTTCTGCATATTGCACAAAGTTATGAGCCGCAAATGATAAACGGCCTTGAGAGTTTTCCTGTGCGCGCATGAAAATTGCGAAGGCGTCGGAAGTGGGCGTGGAAGTGGCAGGGGGGCTATTGATTTTTATATGCGCCATTCAAAGTTTTCAATATCTTGCTTGGATAATTGAAATTTATGAAATTCCTTACCAACCACCCATTTGGCTGGATCAATTGCTCTTTAAGAACCGTGCAGCTTTTGCGTGTCGATTCCCAGCTAGCCGGTGGCTTGAATTTGCATTTTCAATTTCCATTATATCCCCCAGTATTGTCTCTTTTCGAGCTCATCAGCAGCAAGTTTGTTTTGTCATCAAGCTAATTAATTAATTAGTAGCGGCAACGGCAAAGTGGTGTGAAAAATCGCCGGGACACACCTCGGAATGTAGCACTTTCAGCCAGAAATACTGCGGGGGGAAGGAAGGAAAATGGAAAACAGAAAACGGAAAGTGAGTGTGCAATAAAAATGGTGTCCCCAGTCTAATTAGATGTGTAGTTGATGATTTTAGTATGCGAGTGTGCGCGTAATTCATCAAATGTCAAAGCCAAAGGCCAACTGACATCGACTGCACCTTTTGGGCGTGTTTTCTTTTATTATACGCGATTACCCCTAAAAAAGCGCCTGGAAATTGAAGCCCAAATTGATGTAATCATAATGCGAAGGGCTGTCAGAAAATGCAATTACTTTAACAAGAGTAAGCAGATATCAACTATAGTTATTGCACATTTCACTTAACCCAACTTGGCCGCTGATGTATGCACCCCTTTGGCACAGTTTTTTTCGCCCCCTCAAGTTGGTAAATCCAGCTCAACATGATGACTTCATCTCTTGCCCTGAACGCGAGATCAATCCAGAGCAGATTGCCAAATGCTAAACCCTTTCCGATGCCGCGCACCCTTGAAAAATGGGACGACAAAAAAATCCGGACAAGCCGCAAAACGCTGGTAAATCTCTCGCACTTCTCGCCGATTTCCGGCCAGAGCCCCCAAATCCAGATAGCATATTCTCATATATCCGGAGTTTTCGCCAATTCATTTTTATTGCCCTTGCTTGCCGCTGCTCTTCACGCTCTTTTCATATTTTTTATAGACGTTTATAGTTCTTTATGCGGCATAAAATTCTTTGTCGGCAAGGGAGCATCCAGTGCGGCATAAAAAAAGGGTAGTTCAATTGAGGACGCCGATAACTTTCGGTTTTTGGGGACTTTTTCCCAATTTCAATATTAGCGCGTGCGCCAAAAATAAAATGATATATATGTATATGCAATAACAATTGTCATGCATGCAAATGACTTCATTTGCCGGCAATATTTTCGTCATGCTTTCCCCGCTAGTTTGCTGTTTTGCTTTTTTTTAGTTTTGGTTCCCCGCCACTTTGCATGATTGAGCCGTGTTTGGCGGGAAGGGGGGGAAGAAAAGCCCGGCCCCTTCCGTTTCGAACTCATTTGATTTCTTTACAGTCGCCGGCTCTCGGGGTTTCATGAATTCTTGCATACTCTCAGGCGTTTAGTGGGTGGTTTCCGGGCGGATTGACGAAGCCCCCCTCCCTTGGCCAGAGTTATGTATGCAGATTGCGTGGCGCACGTAAATTTATTTAATTGTATTACTTGCAATGGCTATAGAATGGAAATATGTGAAAAGCGGGTTGCTCATGAAACAGCTCGAAGCGCGAACTTAAAATAAATCTATTGATTGCACTAGCAGATGAATTTTCACAATAATTTTGTCGACTAAGAGTCTCCTACAAACCTTGCTATTGTGTGTTCATCCAACCTTTAATTCGTTTTACCCGTTTCCTGGTTAACTCAATTGTTTTCGTAATCCCCTCGTCGCTCAATGTTTCTAATCTTAATTTCTATGGTATGCATCAAACGAATTTATTACCAAGGTTTTCTTTTTTTTCATGCTTTGCCTATTTTTCGAATAATATTCGTTTGATTTGTGGGCAAAGTTTCCCGCTGATTTGCCCACACCCCCCGGTCCTGGGTTAACCCTTATCGAGCGGATTGGCCGGGCTGGCCGGACTGGTGGGGGCTAAAGTTGTTCGGGGTTATCTGCCCCATTTCATCGGGCTTCATTCATCATCCAAATCGACTTCCGTTTTTGGTTTTTCTAGTTTTTTTTCGGCGACGCAAGCGATGCAAACTATCGATAAGGTTTGTCGGCGGTGCTTTAATGGCAATTTTATCGATAATGTTCGTGCTGAATTTTCGATTTTGTTTGCTTGCATGTCGGGTAAGCAAAAGCGGAGCCGAAAGCGAATTATGAGCGATCGACACGCCAAGCAGCAAGTACCAAGAAATTGTGCAAGTCCCCCCGAACCAGCCCAGTTAAGCCCAAAACTGACCCAGCGCGAATGGAAATATAAATTCCCAGGTCGAACCACCCTTTGATTTAGTAATTTAGCACACAATGTGTTTGTGGATTTTCCATGGCTTCGTTTTCGAGCTCAAATTATGAGCACGCGAATATCGAACGCTTTTCAAGGAGACCCCCAGCCTGGGGGCCGGCTGGGCGGAGGGCGAGGG
Source organism: Drosophila ironensis (assembly GCA_021223825.1). Lineage (NCBI taxonomy): Eukaryota > Metazoa > Arthropoda > Insecta > Diptera > Drosophilidae > Drosophila > Drosophila ironensis. The sequence continues at coordinate 177,642 of JAJJHQ010006602.1, forward strand.
GCGTGCCCGCCCTATCAATTAGAACTGGCGACCGAACATCTTGATAAGGGATATCCAAGCCCGGACTCCGTCCCCGTCCCCGTCCCCTAACCATCCACGATTCGCATTCGTACGTAAATAAATAAAAATAAAGTGCCAACAACGAAATGCGCTTCAAATGGTCATTAAAATCGCTCGCCTTCGTCTAAAAGCATGCACCACCGCTAATTGCCACATAAATAATAAGCCCAAACCAGGATCTGGCAAAGGAATCAGGAGCCGGCAACCAGAAACCAGTAAGCAGAGACCAGTGCGGACCATCGGGGCTTCCAATCGAAGGGCGAGAGTTCAAAGGGCCAGCGCCGGCACATTATAATTTATCGAGTCCAGATTATCGATGTGTCTGGACATATATCACTTGGGGAAACGGGTACTTCTCCGCTAATTATTGGCAAGAGGTCTCTGTGGCCCTAAACTTAAGATATTTCTTAAAATCTCGATTCTTTTAAGAGTCAGAAACTAACAACAATTACCCTAACTGTCGTCTACAATTTACTTTTATGCAGTTTTTCCAAAGCCATAGAATTGCTTTCAACCAGATCCCTATGATAATCACCTCCAATTCTATTCTAGTTGGCCTCGAATATATTATACCACCCATTCGAGTAGCACTTGGTAGGTAGAGCAATAGTTTTTCTTTCAATGCGCCATCGGTTGACTGCCCTTTTTCCTCATCATCTTGATTTCCTTTGGTTTTTTTTCGTGGTCTGTGCCTGCGTCGCATTAAGTTCAATTTGAGCTACTAGATCAGAATTTATGACATTGACGAAACGATAAAACTGTTAGCCACTGGCCCGGCGACATAACATAAATGTGCATTACACACAGGGGCGGTGGCAGCAAAGACACATGAAAAACCCAAGAAGGGGCAAGCGTGGCAATATAACTGACCAGGCAACGGGAAAATGAAATGCGATGCGGGACGGAATGGTGCTCTGGCGAAAGCCTAAAACTATTAATTTCAACCTACGAGTACAAGCAAGGCACAGGGGCACAGGGGCCTGCCAAATGGAGAAATCTATATTTACGATTATTGAAGTTTATGACGAAACGTTTTCGTATCATTCTGCGTCGTCACATAAAGACAGAGTGCCAGCGATGGGATGTCCGAGACGGAAGGATGTCCTCCGCCACTCACGGGGGGTTGGGAATTCATAAATGTTTTTGCACGCAAGCTGCTAATAACATTCCTGGGACTAGGCTTGCACTAAGGAAAAATCATTTTTAAAACAGCGAGAGTCGTCTAAATAAACTTGCTTAATCAGCTCAAAGAATATACATAAACGAAAAGAGATGGCCGAATCTGAGTAAGAGAAAAATTGTTGCCCAGTTTTAGGCTTCAACCAAGATGGAGTGTGAAAAGGGATAACCTCTCATGTCTGGTTTCCTACTGTTTTGTTTAGAAATTGATTTGGAGCAAGCAATAGGATTTGCTTACTGTGTAAAGCCACACACCCGTTCTTCGTACAGGTGGCACAGCCTCCAGCTAAAGCTACAGATACGGATACATGGTAGTGCTACGGTTACCGCTTCGGTTATTCGGGCGTTCGGTTATTGTGGGATAGTTTTTCGGGGTTGCTGCTGCTTCCGAACCTTCCGAACGTTCCGATGATGGCCGCAAAAGTGCAGCACGCTCGTAAAACCAATGGGCAAATAGCCAGAGGCCAAATGCCCGGCCAAGAATGTTGTGTAATTACGTTGCGTTACGCACAGATAGATGAACGGACAGCCGGACACGCGGGCAAGCTGGGGCGGGGGGGGGAATGGGCAGCGGACCGACCACCCCTCGATAATAACCTCCCAAGGCTGTTTGGACCGCTGTCAGTTGGAGAAATCATAATTAGGCCTTCGGATCTGTGTATCTGTATCCTTCCATCTTCGTATCCTCGCATCTGTGCGTGTGCCCCAGCACCGGCAGTCTTTTTATTGTTTTAATGAACACACGAGTGCAATTTTTGTGTGTCCAGTTGGTTAGGTGGGTGGATGGTGTGTCCGAGCGGAGTGGGGATAGTTGGACGTAGGCTTTTCCCCAACTTTGTCATTAATTGAAGCTGTACCGATATGAAACAATTCCAAATGCTGCCAAATTGGTTCTGTGCAATTGTGAGTGGGCGGGCAGCTGTCTAGGTGCTTTAATTTTACGCTGATTATCGAAGCGTTTGTGGTCAAACTTGTAAGGCAACAAAACAAATTAGGGTGTACCCAATGTAATCATCTAAACCATCTTCCGATTGGGCATTTAAGAAAGATCTGCGCTTGCAAGGATCCGTGGCTGTAAATCAGAGGTTACATATCTGGAACAATAATAGCAATAGGGGGGCGTGAAACTTACTTTATTAACATGCTTTGAGCTACAGCCGCTTTTGTGGCCCCGCGCCATTGTTTAATAAATATACTAGTAGAAGGGAGAGTTCATTTATTGATAGAGCAGTGCAACGGAGCTCATTGAGGCTGCTCGCATTTAAGAAGAAATTATCTTATAATTTACATAGCCAAACCATTTGCCAAATAACATGACGATGGTTCAGTTAATAACAATTGTTTATTAGATCAGGTTCCTAGCTAGTTTTTCTGTTCATACAAAATATTCCAACCATTTGGCCGATTACTGAATAAACCAGATTTCAGAATTTATGAAAATCCAGGCCGTGGAGAAGATCGAAACCCTTCTTCATTCGCACGATCATCCAATCTGCAGTAGACGTGTCTTTGCAAAAAATCAACACACTTGAATCGAAGTCGGCAAACGGTAAGAATTTCTTAAGGTTTAAAAGATGCCCAAAGCACGTTTTGAAAATCACAAGAAGGGGCCTTCTGCTGCCACGCATGTTGACATCTACCAGGCAGCGTTTCTGCGTATGGCGGCTTTCGTCCTTCTTGCCACTATCCAAGATTTTCTTCCGAAATCCCAAGATTTTATCCCTTGCTTGCAGGTGTGCCATCACATTTTTGTATTAGAAGTGCATGTCTTGGAAATATACGAAAAAATAATTTACGTAATTTTAGGAATATATTTTACAAAGAACGTACTTTTATTTTTGGATGTGTTCTGAGTATAGGTAAGAGTTGAATGAGACCTTTTACTTTAATATGTTACTATATGTTACTTTATTTAATGTTACTATAAATAGTGACATTTACGACAATTGGAAACCTACATCCAGTATATTTTGTTATCAATCAAATTCCTTGCTTTAACTTAATATTTATTTATTTAAATCACTTTACAATTTTCGCCCTTAAACTAAATCCCTAATTACCGCAACAAAAAGCACAACCAAAAGCATTATGCAAATTTAATCAGACACTTGCCAATGGCTTGGCAAACAAAAAACCAAAACCGATGACCAGGCCGTAACAATGGGCCCGCGGAACGGCCCCGTTGGCCCACCGTAACAGTAGCAACAATGCAGAGATAACATTTAAGCGAAATCGCTTTAAAATCAATTAACCGTAAAATCACTCGCCTATTTGCAACAACAATCGCCGGTCAGAGGTCAGAGGGAGTCAAGGGCCGCAGGCGCCGGCAAAATGGACACCAACAAACACAAATGCGGTGGCAATGAAATTAGCTATCGCTGCCTTGCGGCATGTATATTGTAGCTGCCACACCATCCAGTACACAACAATCGCAGTGCTCCCCATTTTACCTGCATTGGGGCAAATTTGAACCCTTCACATGTCGATGTCGGATGCTGCATTCGGCCCTCCTTCCGGGCCCAATGCTGGGGCCCCCCAAATGGACGTGCTGCCAGGTATTAACCTCCATTTAATGTTCAACAAAGCCGCGATACACCGCACGAATTGTGGGCGAAAAAAATGCATAAGCATTGTTGGAAAAAATTCAAAAAGGCCATCCAGCCATTCAGCCATTCAGCCGCCAAACATTTCGATTAACATACGCAAACACGGGCAGGAAAATGTTGGGAAAAGTGGGTGTGCCGCCTGTGGGGAAAAAGTGCGGGAAATGCAAAAAGTGGGTGTATGGAAAGTTACGTATGAGCCGGCAAATTGAATTGCTGGCAAACAAGCAGCTCCTGCAGGAAGCAGCGAAAAAAATGTGTAATTGCAGGACTTTAAAGGGGGAAGTTTTAAGAAAAATTGCAGAGAAAATCAGATACCCTCACATAAATTTTTCATTATTCATTTTGGTTTAAGTCACGCTTATATTTTTCTCAATTGACTGACCTTAACGCCATGATTTCGTTCTCTTAGTTAAATTTTTAGATCCACTTTCGATCGCGTTTAGCATTAAATAGGGTAACCAAAAAATCCGCGTGTCTATGTACTTCTACATAAATATACACACACATTTTCCCGCTCGTATCCGGAAACATTTTCTGGGGGGAGAGATGACGAGAATCATCATCAGTGGCTCCATGGTCATCAGAGTCGTTTTAAACAAAACGGACTAATTAAGCGCACGTTGCTCGTGTTGGTCCTTGAGCGACGGGTGCAGGGATGGGGTCAGAGGTCACGGGCAGGTGTCTGGGTGTGAACTGGCTTTTTCATGGCAAAGAAAACGGAATGCAGGCCACTGAATCCATTCGATTGCTAATGATTCTCGACAATTTTTTATTGCAAGGAAACTGACAGGCCGAAAAATGGTTTTTTGAGTTGGAATAAAATGTCTGGATTTTCCGGGACTTAAGACGCTTTGATGTATGCTTATGTGCGGCTGAGTTTTTGCCTCCAGCCTCCTGCCTCCTGCCGTCTCCCACATGCCACACATCCTTGCCACAGTCACTCCTCCACATCCATATGTGCTATATCGTCTCGCTAAATCCGTCTTTGAATAATGATGCCGTTGATAGCCGGGATTACTCTGCGACCCATTTCCCGCCACTGCATTTGCCGGAGCAGAAGACATACAATATAACATATATATTTGTATTAGATATATTTATTTGGGAGTGGGGAGTGGGTGTCGCTGCGGCCAGGCCATTTATTTATTATGCCACAATATTCAATGACCCTTAATGGCATTTCGTAATAAAAATATTGGATTAGTTTGTTAGTTTTTGCGGCATCAACCACCGGCCCGAGAACGCATCGAACCGGCGCCACCAGAAGCCCGGAAAACCACCCAGAAAACCAACTGCCTGCCACGGAGCCGTGCCACTCGTCACTTTATCAACTCGGACCCATGCACATTACATATTCCATTAAACGGCTAATGAGCCCATTGTGCTGCTCAGCTCCGGCTGTGGGGGAAATTCGGGGGGAAATTCGGGATCAGGTGCCAAAGGAGATCAAAAGAAATCACCAGAAGTTTTCACAGGACACATAACATATAAAATATCTCCAATACCCTGGACATATTGTGGTTCAAAATGCTTAGAAACTACCTAAATATCCAACTAATCAACTCCTACGCTGGAATCGTCAGGACCTTAGGCTACCATTAGTCCTTCGCCCGTTCGAAAATGTTGCGGCTTAGTCCCTCTCCTGTCGCCGATTGCCTGTCATATTCATGCTGGTTATTAAAATATTAAAAACATTTGACCCGAAAACTCTGGGCCGACTGCCCGGCATGTAGCCCGTACTTGGATCTGAAACCGGATCCGCATCCGGTTCCGGCCAATGCCATGCGACAGAGAGTGAGTCCTGGCCCAAGTCCGACTCCGACTCCGACTCCGAGTCCTTGTTCGAGTCACAGTCGATGTTTTGGACGCGGCATGCATGTGACATAATAAATATTAATGACAACTGACCGGCACGGAGATCTCCCGCCCGCCCGGTGGGCGGCAGGGTCACGGGGTTGTGCTTCAGGGCAGCTGCTTCTTTGGCTACAGAGAGAAAAAATCTGCAATCTTGCCAGAGTTAGGGGACCTTTATTTCAGGCTCAATCTGGATTAATTTTCTCAATTGCCTAGCAGGTTTCTATAGTCTGCCAATACATACATTTAATTTTGAGCATTTAAGCATTGTACATATTTTAACCTATTGAATACGTTTTTGGGCCCATTCTTTTCAGTGCCTGGTGCTTTGACGTTGACACACATTCGACATGTGACAGATAAATTATGGCAATTGGACGAATGCCGCCACACCTTCGCCCTCTGCTGCTGCTGCTGCTACTGCTGCTCATGCTGCTGTTTCGACCCCCTTAACCCACTGGTGCCGGTGGCACTGCCATGAGATCATTTTTCATTTTTCCCCGTACTCGCTGCCGGGCCTGTGACATATGCGAGATGTCCTTTGGCGCAAGGACTCTGTGCCGCACTGCTAATAGTTTTTCTTGGTCGCCCTGCATTAGCCGGCTTTGGGATGGGCTTACTATCAATAGGCATTAGGCATTCCCTGGGCATCCGGAAAATATTCAAAAACGAGCCCAGGACTCGCTCTCTTTCCAATCGATGATGGTGCGTGGTGGGTGGTGGGTGGTGGCCACCGCCGCCCGTCCCTCAGGTCATTAGAGCGGCAAGTCCTGCGTGTTGACTTTCATTAGAGGCGATGTGGCCCAGGGTCATTTTCGGGGCAATTTTTCAACCTCCCCGAGATAAATGCGGGGTCATCAATATGCGGACGAATAAGTCGACGGACTGCATATGGATGCGGATCCAGGTGCTGCCTCCAAGCCACAGCACTTGCAGAAAAAATAGCATACCAAAAAACTAAGAAACAGAAGGAAAACTGGCTAACAAATACCAAAATTTGACCAATTTTGATCACAACAATTTAATGAAAAGCCATTGGCGCAGCTCCCTTGAGAACCAATTTGTAAACCCAATCAAATGTATTTGATTATTTGTTTTTATTATATATTTAGGAGTTTGAAAAATACAATGAGAATCCTTGAACGGCGCAGAAACGACTGATCCCTTGTTCGGCCCACAAAAGCTTTGGTTTCGCTGTAATCCTATTTTTTCTTCGAGTGCCTAACAACCAATAATGTATAAATAAAAAGGCAATACAAAAGCGTGCCAGATTTATTTACAGGCAGCGGACTTAAAGCCAATTTCAAAGGACCCAGTGAAACCCCAAAAACGGGCGGCGGACAAACAAAGCAGCAGCCGCGCCACCGCAACCCCCAAAACCGAAGTGTATTTCATTGGCGGCGGGGGGGACAGGGACAGGGACAGGGACGGGGTTGTAATACGCGTGCATAAAAGAATCAAAAATCTAGATTTTGATTTCAGATACTCGCCGAGTATCAGGGGTCAGCGGTTCAGCGGTTCAGTCGCACGCACCCACCAAAGTCAAGTGGCGCTTAGCATCCACATCCGCATCTGACTGAGTCTTATTCTGTCCCCGATACCAAGTCCCCAAAATGCCCTCTTCACTTCGGGGGCTTCCTATGAATTCCACTTCAATGAATTGAAAAATTGCCTCGAACAAATTTGATGCGCTGCTGCTGTTCCTGGCTCGCCTGCTTTGCATTTCAGTGTACTTTACTTGTTTTGAGATACACGAGATGTTCCCAGATACAAGATACAAGATACAACCGGCATTCCAGCGTAAACAAAACCGAAAAAATAATGGCAGGGGCGGCTGGCTGGGGAAGGCGAACACGACATTTGACATTTGATAATGTCATTTGCCGCGTAATTGTTTTTTGATTTGATGCCTCTCGCTTTGCTTATTCTAAATTTCCATTTTTTGCCCTGATTGCTTTTCTTTTCGTTCGGCTGAGATAAGTATTTGAGACGTTTAAATGGTCGCCGAGGCAAAGGAAAACACTTTAAGGTGCTGCCAGATCGTGTGTTTATTATCATTTAACTACAGAAAACTAATAGTACTAATAGACAAGTGTCCGAGTACGTGTGCAAATATAGATTGGCGCTGGTGAATACGGATGCAAAGATATATAATCATATAAAATTCCCACTGGAAAAATGCATTAGGCTGGACCTGCAAAGACACAAGGGGGTTAACATTAGAATATGAAAAGGCTATTAGGTGTATAAAAACATATGAAATGGTCAAGGCAAACTTGGGACATACTCTACAAGTCCCAGGTGTCGTCGCCGGAAAATTCCGCATCGAAATTGTCGCGGTTCACGTGACGCACATCGATGAAAACCAACTCTTTGAAATCCTTAGTCAGGGCAACCATGGTCTTCTGGTCAAAGGCCAAGTAGGAATCCGGATGGTAGATCACCAGATCTTCGACGCCCTTAAACTCCGCCAGGTCCACAAAATTGAGCAAAGCATTTCCCTTGACACTGTAGTCCTGGCAGTAGACATACAGACGGCACGCAGCGTTCGGATGCTCAGTCAGCCGGTTAGTGGCGATCCAGAAGACGTAGAGCCATTCGCAGCCCTTCGATTTCCATTTCGATTCGATTTTTCCATTAAACAGGCTCTTGACCAGCAATCTCTGGTCCACCTGACAGTACATAAGTAAGCACGGAAAGTGATCCGCATAAAAGAGCATCTTGGGGGGCAGCTCGGCATTTTGGATCTGCCTGGGAATGATGACCGTTTCGTTTAGAATTGGCTTCCGTCGCTGCAAGGCCATCACACAGAGGCAGTAGAGCTGCGTGGGAGGATATGTGCGGGGATAGAACATTATGATCATGCGGTCTTCCAGCCAGAGCTCCTCAACGCGTCGACAGTGGTTTATTATGAAGTGCGACATCACCAGGGTGAAGTTTAGACCGGCCGAGCAGCCTTGGATGGGGCAGTAGAATTCATGTCTCTGGGCTTCGCTGGACGGATAGGGGCGTATGGCCTTCTGGCAGGGATTAATGGCGAGTGCGTCCGGCTTGGGCGTCACGTTGCGCTGGTAAAAGTCCTTGAACACCTCTATATTAGGGGTCTTTATTACCATAGCTGCGTCGGCGTGTAGTCTAGTGCGCTCGCATGAGGATTCCTCGGCCTCGCGATAAAGGCATCGTACGCGATACTCGTGCATTAGGCACCACTCGAGCAGCTGGTTGCAGTGCAGGTTGTCCTTGAAGAACAGCACCCCGTTCTCCAAACAGTACGTCTCCACCAGCGAGACGGCAAAGCGGGAACGCAAAAAGAAACGGTCACTCGTGCCCCGCCACTTCTGAGTGGCCCGCTTGTGAAGCATCCGGAAGTAACAGGTGACCATAAAGTAGGCCATAATATCTGTGCAGGGCTGCCTCGGATAATCCGACTTGTTCACATTGCCGATGTACTTTAGCACCTGGCAGTCCAGCTTCTTGTGTGACAACCCATCGAGCTCTTCAACGGTCTTTTCGTAGATTAAATACTGACAGGGAAGGATGCCCTCACTAATGAACCAATGGAAATTGAGCGAGTCCTTTTGGAGACGTTCCCAGTAGAAGTGCTCCATGTAGGCTTGAATGCACTTTTGGCCCTCCAACAGGGGCTCCGGTGACACCGTCTTGGACACCCAGACTAAGGCCTTCTGGGTGCATAGATCGAGTTCGATGTGGGCACGAAAGTCACCGTACGGTGGTATACACTTTACGGAAACCTTTTGTGGAAGAGATCTCTCGGCACGAGTCATCAATGGCGGCAATGCAAGCATAGGTGTCGGACGTTGGGAAGCGAAAGAATCACTTTCCCAGAGAGAAAACTCACTGTAATTCCCGTTCACATACTTTACCACCTTGTTGGTCTGGTACATACCAGAGACACTGGAAATCTCTGAACTGGCGGTACTTTTGATGTCATCGGTCATACTCAGCTGACTATCCCCGATGGTTTCATAGGTGCTGCCACCGGCAACAGAACTCGTTTCACCCTCAGAGAAAATACTTGCCGATTCGATCTTGCGCTGATCTTCCCGCTGCCGGATCCTCCTTTTGGCCTCAATCAGAGCACCTGGGACATCTTGGCGATGTATAAACCTGGGCAGGACAACGGCCTCCAAGGGATCAGCGGGTGGCACCAAATGCTGGAGCTTTTGCTGCATTCTCAAGCGCTCCTTGTCCATCAACATATATTTCAGTCGCTGCCCGCGATCCATCTCCTCCATCGCTTCCTCGGGCAGATCCTTGTCAAATGGATCGTACGGAGCCGTCTGCGGTTTGGGTTTTACACCTTTCTTACGTTTGTGACGAGTCTTCGATTTATCGGACGGCTTAGTCGTTGGCTTTTGCGGAAAAGAAATTTTCACTCTTCGCTTTGGGTGCAGCCAATTAGTCACCCATTTTAATTTCCACTTGGATTTCGGAATCGGATACTGAATCGGCATCCGCTTCAGTAGACGTTCCATATTGCCAAGGATCTTCATACGGTACGCTCTCTGCTTTTTTGCGGCCTCGACTCGCTTCGCCTTGTCTTTTTTGGATCCGTGCTCAGGTCTAGATGGATGTTTTTTAGTTGGATGTCTTTTAGATGGATTTGGATGTCTTTTAGATAAATCTTTTTTAGTTGAATATTTTTTAGTTGAATGTTTTTTAGCTGAATGTTCTTCAGTTGGATGATCTCCAGTTGGATGTTCTTCAGATGTATGTTCTTCAGTTGGATCTTTTTTAGTTGCATGTTTTTTGGTTGAATGTTTTTTAGGTGAATGTATTTTAGAATGTTTTTTAGTTAAATGTTTTTTAGCTGAATGTTCTTCAAATGGATGTTCTCCAGCTGAATGTTCTTCAGCTGAATCTTCTTCAGTTGCATGTATTTTGCCAGAATGTTTTTTAGATAAATGTCTTTCAGCTGAACGTTTTCTGGGTGGAATTTTTACAACGGAATATTTTACGGAGGGTGCTATCTTATGGTCTGATGCAGCATCCAGTTCACAGTGAAGAGCGTGCTCGGAGACCTTCTTGCAGATATTGGTAACCCCTACAAAGTGCTTCATCTGGGCCACTGGCAACGGCCCCAGGACCTCACAATTCTTTTCACATACCAACGGGATCACTTGGTGGGGTGGAAAACACCTTAACCTTTCGTTTCTAGATGCTAACGGCGTGGATCGAAGGCTACTCACCCGGAGCTTGTTTGATGATTACTTCTGGAATGCTGCGTGCCCTAGCCCTGGCCGTTGACAACCTGAATCGATAGTACTTGGCCACAAGGGTCTTTTGCTTCTCGCGCTTGGCACGGGCTGCGATGATGCGTGCTTGAGCTATGAGGAGATGATGGTATTGTTAGCCATGTACAGTTCACTAGACAAAGCTACCACAGCGTACTTGAGGTCGAGGGTGCATCCAATGGTGGCACTTTGGGCTTTGACAGAGGTGATTCTATCTGCGAGAAGGCAGTGCGTCCCTCCACCAAATACCTTACCCCCGGTGGCAACTCCTGCACTGGGCTGCATGATCGGGTGGGCACCATCACGCCACTCTCGGTGGTCTTACACATAGCCTGTGCCTTGTCATGCTCTTCGACGTTTTGTTCGTCTCTCCAAAGTCTGTAACCTACGGCGAACGAAAGAAATAACCAATTAGCGCAAGAGCCAGTTAAGTTTCTTTAGTTCACCAACCTTCCAACGGCGACATCCTCGCTCTATTGATTGTTTCTCGGTAACGGTTGAATTTTTCCAACTCCTCTAGAGTTTCAATAAAAAATCAGATTAGTTGAAATTATACGGCCAATCACTTGGGTCCCTTACCGCGGTATGTCGTGGATTCCGGCTTCTTATCGACTTTGGATTGCGAGGCCACTCTGGAAGCACCGCCGGATGCTGCTGCAGATGTACATGCACAACTCAAATGCGAACCACAATCACCTGGATCACTTACCGTGCTTTGGTAGGTTGTCGGCCTTGAATCGAACTGGCTTCCTGGGACCATTGTCACGCGAACCCAATGCGTTATTTTCCGCATGGGACGAACCGCAGTCACATGAGTCCGACTGTAAATTTTCCCTCGACGTCGTCTCAAAGGCAGAGGAAGCCGAAGTGGCACTGGGAGAGCTCCACAACGCGTTGTTGGCCCGAAACTTCTGGATGTGCTCCATGCCGAACTCGCAGTCCAAATCTATTTCGTAGCCCAGATCCGGATCCTGGATAAAGTGTTCCTTCAATGGCCAGGGACTGTTGTGACGACGCTCGCGCTGCAAATACTCTTAAAAAAAATATATATGTACAAGCGAACGTTTTTAGGTAATATTTTTGAAACGGGTTAACGATCGCTTGGAAGTCACGTACTTGACTGGCTAAGGGACTTAGTCTCCTTGTCATTGCCAGAGATGACGTTGTCGGCACTTTTGACACGGCCTGCTTTGCCCCTGGTTCTGGACTTCCTTGGGCTCAGGCCCATCGGGCGGATTTTGGGCACCGCTCCGGTTGATGGCTTATCAACGGGCTCCGGGTTGGTCTTGGAGCTATCACCTAAAGTGACGTGGTGCTCCATCTGCTCTACCAATTTGTCCACCATCGTGAAAATATCTAAAATAAAATTTCGATTAAACAACATGAAGCGGCGCGTTGCGTGGTTCTCAGGGCCACTCACACTTGGCTCGACACTCCGAAGATTTGCCAATAAATCCGGGATACATAAAGGGCGGATCGTAGCCCTGACCTTCGACCTCTGGCACTGTGCAGTGACCCATACCAGCCTTCTTTTTGTAGGCGAACAAACGCGGGGGCAAGGCGGGCAGCGCCTCCATGCGGTGTATTCCGGCGGTTTCGATCACATCTTCCGCCAGAACGGCCAGATCCTGCTCGTCCAACTCTTGCAGATCCTGCTCATTAAACTCTAGCAGGTCGCTCGCATCTACCAGATCCTGTAAGGAGGCCTGCAAGCCTCACGAACCATAGATTAAAATAAATGTACTCACCTCTGTACTGCCAGCCTTTGCCTCATCAATATCCTTGTACGGATCTTGCTCTGCATCTGTTTCCGGTTCGCTGTCTGCTTCTGTTTCCGGCTCCGATTCCAGTTCCGTTTCGGTTCCAACCACTTGTTCCTGGTCCTGCTCCCCCTGCTCTCCCTTCTCTGCCTTCTTTACCTCATTGTGATCCTTATTTTGATCCTCATTTGGTTCCCCATTTAGTTCCACATTTTGCTCCTCATTCTGATCCTTTTCCTGGTACTCATTCTCACCTGGCTCCGGCTCCACATCCGTGTCCGGGTCATACTCGAAGGCACTGTCCGGGTCATAATCCTCGGGGATCAACGCCTTCATTGCCGCCTCAGCCGCCGCTCCATGGTTAACGAGCATGTCGTGGAGCTGCTGCTGCTCCTCGAAAAGCTGCTGCAGATGCGTTTCCAACGGATTCTCGGGAGTTGCTGGACGGTTCCGGACTCTATTACGGGCATTATGCCTGTGCGCCGGTCTCGAGCTCCTGTCGTGCGGCATCCCTCTGGTCAGGGGCTAAGCAACAAGGCTCCGCCCACAATCGATGGATATTGATTGGTTATCGGATTTTCCGGGGGTCGTAGGGAATCAATCGGTTCAATGGACAGGCGCACTGGATACCCGAAGGCGGTTTCCCCTGCACAAGAGAATAATTTTTTAAAGGCAGGTTTTTTTTTTGTTTTGTCAGGGTGGAACTGCAGCGAATCACCCGCAATTCTGTTTATCACGTATACGCAATGTTGCCAATTGGAAGCCACTGTTTAAATTTCAATATTTTCATATCTGTGTAAAGTTTCTGCGGCGCCATCGTCCCGAAAAATATTATATGTAAAATACTGGGTATCCGGAACAACAAGTCAATGGGGGAAAACAAAAGCAGTGGATGCAAAGGCCATGGAACAAAAGAGGGAGAACACAGCATGAAATTGGCAGTCGTTTGCCGGCCTCCCCCCTCAATTTTCTCCAGGTGTAACCCTAACAGGCCACCACCACCCCCCTGGGCATTTCGTAAATTGCACTGCATTTTTATTTAGTTTTCGTTCTCGCTGGTCAGCCAGCCGATGTCAATTTTTTTCCCACCGCATCAGAACACACCCCACAAAAGTGTCGATGAAATAGTAAATTGGCCAGAGGATTTCCGGGCAATAATTGTCATGTGGGGTTAGCATTTTAAATGAAAAACTTAGAAATTCTTTTTGCTTAGTATTGCCGCGTCTTTCAACGGATTTTGGGTTTTTTAGCCAGCACTTGCAATGCTGCTTTATCAATGCTTTTTCCGTGCTTTTTTCAAGTGCTGAACTAGACATTTATCGCCGCTCTCGTGCTCACTCAACCCATATAGCCGCCGACTAATAACTAACGTGGCTGGCTCAGCTCGAACCCTGACCCCCTGACCCCTGGCTCTCCGACTCCCCGGCCCCCTCCCAACCCTGTCCCTGCCACGCCC